>PVHP010005447.1:0-65386 GCA_004024765.1 Zapus hudsonius
GCCTGCCATCTGAGCTTAGCCACTCACCATCTCTGGCAAGCGCTGATCCTGGATGGCAGTAGAATCTGTTGATGGGAGGTGTCTGGAGTCTGGAGTGAGGTCACAGCTTGTTTCCACGGCCTGGATCACAGCTGAAAACCCTAATGCTTGTTCCCCGGGAGACACAGTATGCTACTAGTCAGCCATCTTGAACCAGAATCTGAATGACTCTTCTGATTCACTGGTTTCATTTCTCATTAATACTTTAAACGGTAGCAGAAAGAATGATATTCAGAGTAAGTCAATGCTCAGATACATTAGCCACACAATTACAATGCATTAAAATTTAGATGATTCAAGAAATCGTTTGATCAGTTTGTTTGAAAACCATTCATTCATTCGTATGAAACATGCAGTTTTCTAATTTTTATAGCAACTTAATTTTTGTAATTAATTACGATTAAAAATATACATATTCATTTAATTTTTAATATTTTATTTATTCCTTTTCAAGGAGAGAGAGAGAGAGAGAGAGAGAGAGAGAGAGAGAGAGAGAGAGAGAGTCTGGCTTATGTGGGTCCTGGAGAATGGAACCCAGGGTCTTAGGCACTGGAGGCAAGTTCCTTAACTGCTGAACTGTCTCTCCAGCCACTACATATTCATTTAATAATGAAATATAAGAGATGGCGATAAGAATGCTTCTGCTGATAACAATTATTGATAAGATGTAGTCAATATTTTCCAGCATATATACATTAAACTAGGCTAATAAATATAATTATGAATGTTTATTTAAAATACATAGTCCCACACATTCACTATCGGACATATTTCAAAAAAAAGATGTTCGCAACCAGAGTTATGTAGCTACAGAAGCCATCACTTGCTTAGGGCCATAGATGTAATCACATCTTCATTAAGAAATTAAATTTTTAATGTACATTTTGTTTCTATATGATGATCATAATGAGCATATCACTGACAGACATAAGAATATTTAAGAAAATATATCTACTTTATCTATTGATTCATTTAAAAAAATTCTACCTAGTCTGACAATATTATGCTAATGATCACAAAACCTGAATAATCCCACACTGTGAGTGCAATGCATTTTAAAATGTTAAAAAGTGCGATCTATCTACATTTGCTATTTTTTAATAGAGCAGTTTTTCTCTTTTCCCATTTCTTTCTTTTCTAATAAATGAAAATCTTAAAGCCCGTTGGAGAGACACAGAGGAGAAACTGGATCTTTGAAGAACTCTACCATCACCACGATCATCATTCTTGCCCCAATGACAACAGAGAGCATGCTGTCAACGCCCTCCAGGTAATACCTTATTACAAGTGTCATTAGAGGATGTTTGCCATATCCGCGTTAACACCGCAGACATTTTAAGTAGGTTATTCCATCACTTTGCCATTTTGATTATGACAACAAAATGACACCATATTGAAATGGATTTTAGAAAGAAAGGCTAACTGTCCAAAGAGGTGCATGCTCGCTCTAATTAAAATTGGCTTAGATGGCACAACCTTCATAATTCAGCGCATGACTATGAAGGATATGCACATTGAAAACCTTCTTTGCTCATTAGTGCTATTCCTGTCAGACACTACTCCCTGCTCTTTTCTTAATGAATGCTAAGCCATCGCTTTAGAAGCCCGCACTGCTTCCCTGAACTGGGAGAACTGTCTTATTTCCTCCCAAGTTCGTCAGGAGTAGAATCCGGAGTCACCTCTTTGACATTTCCCAACCTCTGTACCTATTTATCTCTTTGAGACCCTGAGCTCCAGAGATATCACTGTCTTAATTAAGAAGAAGGATGTGACCATGGGAAATTGACTGATTTCATTGATTAAGGACGAGCTGTACAAGTAACATTGATTTTAACAGTGGGTCTACATAAATGTAATTGTTCGAACATGGGGCTGCATAATTATGGTGATGTACGAGAATAGTTGCTTTGTCCTTTTTCCTCCTTCACGAACATTCCTTTGCATGATAATGTACCTTGTGCAATTAGCAGAAATCTTAAATGTTACAGAATGTCTTTTGTGAAGACAAGGGGTAATAATTATATTCTAATTTAATTCAGCAACATCAGACAGTTTTTCATTTCTCTTTCTTTTCATTTTACTTCTTTAGTACAGGTATGATGGTTTATGTATGATGATGTCATGAATGTGAATATTAACCTTTTGACATTAACCATCAGTATACATTCATGCACACAAATAATAAATTACGTACTTAAAGAATATACCACATATGTACTGAAATATAAGAATTTGGCTATTAATGGAATTCCCACATTTGGGTTGAGTTTGAGGTAAATTCCCAGTATATTCCTGCATATTCATGAAAAAATATGTAAAGGTCATTGAGTTGTAGACAATAGAAAGTAAATTCTGTATGTAAATTCTACCTTGATCCTGCAAGCATATAGAAGCCACATTATAAGTAAAAAAATGTAACCATTATTTATGTAGTATAGCTATATTTAATTGACACCAAAATAGAACTTTACAAGATATTTCCATAGAGGTCTTACTGAAAGTGAGTTTCCATGTTGACAATATTATTTTGTAGTCAAGTGTTTTCATTCTTTATAAAAGAATTCTAATCATGAATATAAATAAGTTAAAAACCACCACCACCACCACCTAAGAAGTAATTCACACAAAAATTTACCAAGAGAAGACACTCTTGGTTACATAGTCAGGAGTATTGGATTTTTGTCATAAACCTGCTACTAATTAGTCCTGTGACCTTTAGTGGCTGTGTACCATGCATAATAAAAAAAAAACAGATCATCAATGCATGCAAGAGCTCACTCCTCAGATGGCTTTATTTTTTCTGCTCAATAGTAGAAAAAAATTTAAAGTTCTATACACCACTGGAAACAATGTTTGGTCTCCTGGTTGACTATTTTATGTGCATTTCCATGCTTGTTCATTTCCCACTTTAAAACACTTGGCAATTTGCTGCTTGAATCAAGACAAGAGAGTAATACCTTAACTGACCTTAATGTCATTTTTCCCATGTGTCCTGTACATCCAAAACCTTTATATATAATCACATGTCACACCTATCTGTTCCACTGCCTTCCATATAGTGCATATGCATATAGTGGTGATAAATATTTTTGAAATACCAGCTTGTGCTCTCTTATTAAGAGGATAATCAACCATCCTGTAAAGTTTCCTCACTGAACTTAGTTTAGCATGTTTTTTTGTTACCACTTCCTACTTCAAAAAAAAAAAAAAAAAAAAGGACATGCTCCTACCAAATCCTAACTAATCAATCATGCACATCACATCATTTAACTCACCCCGTGGTTAGTAGATGGTAGAGATTGGAGAGAAATAAACACCTCTAGTGATAGGAAGTAAAGCATTTATCACTTTGGAGAACATGGAAAACAGAGGTATTTAAAATAAGTAATCAGGGCTCCAGATGACTCTGTGAATAAAGCCCCAACTGCTCAAGCTGAAGTACCTGAATTTCATCCAAAGCCAGAAACCATGGTGGTCTTCTGCAAACTCAGACAACTGACGCTGATGGTGGATGGAAGGCAGAGGCAGGCAAATTCCTGGAGGTTCAAGGCAAGCCAAGATGAGCCAATAACAGCAGAATGAGACTCCAGACTGAGAAACCCTGCCTCAGATCATGTGGACAGGCTGGGACCAAGGTGAATGTTTTCCTTTGACAGGGACACGAATGCCACAATATATGTATGCCCCACATTCACACACAAACATGTGTGCACACACAGGAAAATGCGCACATACATGAATAATAATGATGATGATAATAATAGTTTTTAAAGCAGCTTATCTCACATGAATATTCTAATTTCTCTCAACCAGGCCAGAATCCCTAAGGAGTCTGCATGCAAATGCAAAAGGAAAACTACCATGTAGTAATGGCATGGTGCCAGTTCGAAATCCAGTTCTCTCCCCCTTCTTCAGAACTCACAGAGCCTAGACATTTCTCATATAATACATGTCAGAGAACATGTCCCCAGATAGCCTTGGCCAGGGTAGCTCTGGGTCCTAAATGGTAAATCTAAAAGCACCTATAGAATGCAGCACGTATACACTTTCCTGAAACGTGAAGGGACTAAACAGAAGAACCAGGCTTTATCCTTATCTCTAGAAGAGGCTGCTTGTCACTCTTTAATCTGGAGAATCAATTTTTACCTGGGATATAAAACCCCAGAGTAGACCCTCTGAGGATGTGGAAACATTGTGGACGAGGGGGAAGAAATAACATAAAAGATGGAGGATGGATGGGAAGAAGTGCTATGAAACAATGCCTTTTAGACATACCATGGCTGTTGCAATTGTAACCTCACAGACACTGTCCTTAACTGCACATTATGGGGCCACCAACATTCCATCAGGGGATAGTGGAAAACGACACTTGTCCCCAACCTATCCCTGAGAGTTATTGACAGTTGCTGCTGGGGAAGGGGGGAAGAAAAAAAATATTCCTCACTGGTTTAGCTACTGGTAAATTTGCGTATGTTCCAGTCAATAATCCCCCACCAGGTCCAAGCAGGCAACCCTAATTAAACTCAATGGGTCACACACACAAGAGAAAAAAAAAAAGAGAGACATCAAAACAGAAGTTGAACTAGTTGGAAAGAAGCTATTCAGTGGAAAGTGGGTGGGGAGAGAGGCAAGAAAAGATAATGCGAAGGTTAATAATCAAAATAGGTTATATACCTACATGCATAGATTTGTCATTAGAAAAATTTTTACAAAAATAAATAGATGCATTTTCTGAGTCCCTCAGTTACAGTTGCTAGTGAGACATTGTAGAGCATCTACACTAGACACCTTCTCCAAGCCTCAGTGGACAAACTCACCGCAAACCCGAGGCATCTATGGATTATTGCTCTCTGAGAGGAAATATGGTTTTTCCTGACATATGATCATGTTGGCCAAACTCATCCAGCACATATGTGGCAGCTGGATTAAGAATCTCCCACCAGACCTGGGACCTTCACAATGTGTTAATGACAAAGGGCAATTAAAAAAATAATTGAGTTGAAAGCTAATATTTCTCACCTGGCAACTGTTATAAGAGGCAGAATGAGCCAGTTTCAAAGGCCAGATATTGGTAGCCCAGACACAGCTTAAAAAAAAAAAAGGAAGACCATTGATAACTTTCTTCCCCTAGCATCCTGTAGAGCACATTCCGGCAGCTAGCCAGTAGGGAGAAGGCTTCAAGGTCTTTTCCAGGTTGATTTTATCAGTGCCCTGTGACTGGAGCATGTGATATCTTCAGCAATTGTGTTGCCACAAAGCTGGACAACCAAGAGCATTGGCAAAAACTTGTATTGTTTTGGAGGCTCATGGGCCACTCTAACAGCTCACAGAGGAGGGTGGTGGAGTAGCCTATCCCTGGAACAGGAATTTATATAAAGCAACCCTGTGACTTCTGGGCACAATGTTCTCTAGTTCAGCAAGGTATTTCTATCCAAACACTGGTTTAAAAAATAATAATTCACATTATTATTATTTTTCAAGTAGCTTTCCACTAATAACCAAAGAAGCTTCACTATGGAGATGGCAATGAAGACTGAGGAGACTCAAAACTTATGAAAGTTGGAGTACTTTGAAACAGGAGGGGGGTTGAGGGAAATAGGGGTGGAGGAGAGAGGGGAAGACAGGGTAATAGGAGAAGAATATGACCAACTTTCAGTTTGTTCATGTACTAAAATCTTCAAATAAAAAGAAAAAAGGACAAAGTTTGCAGAAAGTTGGTGAGGTCTAAAGTACCTATAAAATGTAGGAGAGGCCAGGTACGTAGCATATTCTTGTAATCCTCACACTTAGTTGAAAATGGAGTGTTGTGAGTTTGAGGCTAGCCTGTGCTTCAAAAACTGTCAATAGAAAAAACAGTGCCAATGAACACTGAGTAAAGCAATGGATTCCTATTGTACTACTGCCCCCATGGCTCAGGAGAGTAAGATGCTCTGATACCCACTTCCCCTCAGGGGACTGGGACATGATGGTCCTGGGATCAGAGCAGAGAAATAGCAACAAAGCAAATGTTTGAAGAGCTCAAGGTAGAGCATGGAACCTAGACCTTGAGCTAGAGACATGTTCCTGGAGGCATCTGCCTAAATGAGACTATGATACTTAACTTTCAAGAAAAAAAAAACAAAAACAAAAACAGAAATAAGGTAAAGCTATAATTAAAGGTTGCATCCCCAAACTGGACCATCAACTAACCCCAGGTTCAACCACTCATCAAAAAATACAGAAGTTGCACTTAACTTCATCTGATATGAAGTACTTTCCAAATGAACCCTCTAAATATATTTTAATTCACTATAATCAATGGTCTTTTCTACCCAGTTAGAACATTATTTTTTATTGTCCATTATGATTTACATTTAATGAGTAAACAATGAGTTGTTATCCCCAGTTCACCAATGCCCCTCTTCCCCATCCCAAATCAGCTGGATATCCTCCTCCGTGGGCCCTCTGGATCAGTCCTTTGGGCAGGGGACCATGGACAGCCTAGGAGTCAGCCCAGTTCCACCAGGCCTTGTATGTTGTTACTGAGGGGGGTGATGTCTCTGGATATTCTCCTCCACCATGGCACTTACAGTCTTTCTGTCCCCTCTTCTGCTAAGTTCCCTGAGTCGTGGTGGATATTACGGCTTCTTTATTGTTGAGAACTTAGTGGTCTCTGTACTTCTGCTTTAGGTTGTGTCTAAAATCATTGGTGTCTGTCTCACTGGCTTATCCTGTGTTGACTGATTGACTGTGGCTATGAGTCACTTGTTCATCCCATCATTCTCTGCAGGGTTCCATATGAATCCTCCACAGTAGGTCTGGGGTGGGTCATCTCTTGCCAGGATGTCAGCTATCGGCCTGCAGCTTGTTGGTAGGGTTAGATGGGCCACAACTCTCTCACTGCATTCTGAAAGATACAAAGAGAATCTCCATTGGAGAGTGAGACCAGTATAGGTCAACTGAGATACACATTTCTGAATTAGCTAGATTCTATTTTTAGTAGCCTCTCCATCAATCGCTCGCATAGTGCATCTCTCCTTGGGGGCCCAAGAGTCCGGCTCCCAGTGCATATTGCCCTAAGTCCCCAGTTCCAGTTAAGGGCTCCCCCTCACTGAGTGGATTATTTTGCCGAATTTAAAAGCTGTTGTTTGCCTCCCCCAGGCTTTGGCTCCTCCATTGCACAAGTGCTCCTTTCTTGGTTCGCTGTAGAACATTATTTTTAATCGTGTTCATTTTAAATTCAAACTAGTCAAGAAACCTTTTCAGGTGGTTGAAGGACTGACAGGCAGTTACTACTTGCCAAGAACTGATTAAGTTTTCAAGACTGTAGTACTTGAAATAGAGTTGTGTGTCCTTCACCATGCTCAGATTTATACTCTTTTTTTTTGCATATCCAATGACGACGGGATGCATTTGTTGGGTTATGGGAATGAAATTTTGTCTAATAATCTAATTTTAATACACACATACACACTCACACACACAAGCTCAGCTCTTCTGTGTTTATGTGGGGGGTGCACACAAATAATGGAGACAATTCAGTCATACAGAGAAACACATAAACATTTAAAAGCATGGTTCTCTTTTGCTCTAGGGACATATAGTCACTATCTCTGCAGCTGGAGGGAGATTAAAAATTCACCATAAACATTTATCCTGGGGAAGGGGGAAATGAATGGTTTTTGCTTGTCTGGAAGAAAAGGAACAGATTGCTGGAAAAGAATGAGCTCTGGAATATCAAAGGAAGTTTGGAAGCCTGCAAATCATGGGGAAAGATTGGAGAAACCTTACACAAAGGCAGCAGTGAGTGATGAGGCAACTTTGTCAGAGCCAAATTATCAGTGACTTGTGCTTTCTTCATGGGACTTCAGGCTTCATCCTGGAGAAAGGGAAAAGACATGGAGGGGTTGAAGCAGGGCTGAAGCAGAATCCAAGTGGCATTTTGCAAAGTTCCCTGTCGCATAAACAAATACAGAAACCATTTTAGGTAATAATTCTCTGATATTCCCTTGATGACTCTGGATTCTTGGTAGTCTTGGCTCTCAGTTGAGAAATGGATCCTAACCTAATGGGGTCAAATAAAATCTTTAGTATCTTTACAAGGTCAAATGTGTGTGAAGTTATGGTCAGGAGACTTGTGTTTTATTTTCTTATGTTTGTGGACAGCAGAAATTTGCAATCTATATTTCATCAGCTATGAATGTAAGTAATATGCAAACATTTATACACATGTGAACTATTTTATACTTTAGTAATTTGACAGATTGCAAAACAAAATATTTGGTTGCTATTATGTTATTTATAGAGTTTCCTAAACAAAACTATCATGGAATACATTTCCTTTTCTCTGTAGTTGATTTTGAGATGCTCTGTTTCTTAAACAATGATAATCAACAACAATGCAGGTGTGCTAAATATTCTTCATTTTTTTTAAATGAATCTCCATAAGCACAATCCAGGAGGTGCTGATCCATGAAAACCAAGACTCCTCTAGCCTCTAGCTGCCTTGAGGTCATGTAACTCATAAGCAGTGGTAAACACAGTTCAGACCAGAACACTTAGACTCTACTTTCTCTGAAATAAGTGAATTAATTCTCCTTGGCAGTGTCTGAGATATGGTAACACTTCATAAATATTTGTCGATTGGTAAATAACCATCAAAGTGAGATTCATGTACGAATGAATGAATAATTGTCTCTCCTGAAGGCAGTGTGTAAAGATTTTGGACAACATAATAAGGGAACTGACATGAATAGATTAGCTTCAGATAGCAAAAGGGAGCAAGATTGGAAGCGCCAAACCTAGTCAAAGAGTTATTTGAGAATGCTACTTAGAACAATGGCAGAGAGAAAGAGAAAGTGAACTCTCTATAGAGTCCTGAAAAGAAAAGGAACATTTTCTGATTCTTGGTCTCTTACAGATTGTAAAGAGAAATTAATTAGTTTTAACCCATGGCACTAGGCAAAGATACTTGTGATTGTTCATATTATCAATTAGGAGCAAAAAAAAGTGAATATCTGGGCATGTTTGTTGAGGGGGTTTTTAGATTGGTGTCATATTCAGCCACACACCCCTGGGATGAATCTCCAAAGCAGGCACTGATTGGGAGGAAAGATTTTATTGAAGTAACAGATCCAGGGGAAGTTCGATAATGGTGAAAGCGTTTGGCCCCCTTTCACAGGTCCAAGCAGAGAAAGAAACTCACCACCAGCACCTCAAGCAAACACACTCAAAACTAACAAACAGTAGGAACTCCAGGTTTGAGCTCAGACATGGTTGGAATCCCAGACCCACCCCAGATACACCTAAGGGCTGGAGCCTAAGAGGCCTGGCCAAGGTGACACATCCTCCAGGCAGGCAGCTGGAGAAAAAAACTTTAATAATTCTTGAATCTTTTGGGGGACATCCATTCAATCTACCACAATTGGGTTAATTGAAGAGGGAACACACTTTGAATCTGGGCAGTGCCATTCCATGGGGTAGGACCCCAGACTGAATAAGAAGTAGAAATTGTGATGAGCACCAGCATTTTTTCTCTCCCTGCTGCCTAAATATAGATGAAATGTGACCAGCAACCTCTTGCTTCTGATGTCATGACTTCCCCTCCATAATGGGCTTTATCTTCAGACTGTGAGCCAAAATATTCACTTCTTCCCTTAATTAAACTGATATAGAGACATTGGCCACTGTTCTGTCAACATTGGTGATGTGGGTTTTAGTAAGCTCTAGGAATTGCATAGTCAGAGGAATGTGGGTAGGTTTGAACTTTGGGCTAGAAAAGCCCTAACTAGAATAATGTATGCTGGGTTTAATAAGCCATTCTGGTGGGAGGTTGAAAGAACAGAATGCTGAGAGAAACAACACTGGAGACTTGGTTCATGAAGTTACAAAGAAACTGAACTCCAGACTGTTGATGTTAAATTCTGATTCTTCCCATTTTCTGAGAACATGAGTGAAGCTGAATTTAAAAGTACTGTGCCTAACTTGTTTGGCAGAGGAAATCTCAGGACAAGACAACATTCAGGTTGTGTCACGGTTACTGATCACTGCTCTTGTTCAGGGAGAGATAGCAAGAACAGAAAGTGGAAAGTTTATAATTGCAGACAAGGAGTGCAAAGAGAAAGCAGCTGTGATTGTTAGAGAGTAATGCCTTAAAAGGGAAACCTTTTGCTCTACACTGAGGAAACAGAAAAGTTGGGCTGAGTGCACAACTCCACCCACTGAAAGCTCTATCTTGTGAAAATGCAAATTCAATCAAAAAGAAAGAACTTGAACTGAGAATGCCTATGAAGTGGTTCCCTGCCCAGAAACACCTGGTGAAGTGCTTCTCCCAGGTCATCCTGGAAGGTGGATGTAAATGTGCCCCAAGGGTTGCTGGCTATATCTTGAACTGGTAAGCAATCTGACTAGCATTGTCATTGTTGTTCCAGCAATACTTATGAAAATTGCAGGTGTGAAGGGGTCATGGAGGCTTCTGTCAAGGTTCTTTAAAGCTTCTCAGACCTTACAACATATGGATGAATTAAATGACATGTAAGGAGGCCCTAGACCATTGCATGAAGCTGAGAGGGTAAGCCTAGGTTAAAATGGGGATCACTGGATATTGGAGGGGCCAGAACTTTGGGACTGATACTGAACTACAAGCATGGAGTGGAACTAGCCCAAAAGAGAGGGTATGTGGGTTGCAGGAAGCAGATGTTGGAAACAGGGGTTACCCAAGTCCTTTGAGCCCAGATGAATTCATCATGGGCCCTAGGTACTATGAATAGAGAAACAAGATTTGATGTTCACCCTGTTGGGTTTCAGTCTTGCTTTGGTTTAATATTTCCTTACAATGGCCTTATTTCTTCTGTTTGTCATTTATTTGTCCACAGTGACAAAAATAGTAACCAATATGATATGTAAAATTAACTAGTGTTTTCCTTTCATGGTAATTATAGGGTATGCCTCACAAAGTTCATGATTCAGAATTTGTTCTAACAATGTTGCAGTTTATCTAAAAGGAGAGAACATCACACAATTCCTTTTATACAGGAAGTATAAAATCAAACAAAGAGAAAAAGTAGCTTGAAAAGAAGGTATAGGATGAAGGAATGTGGTATTTGAATATTAATACACCCTATTATTTATGATCTATGATTTTTGAATTTTGGCATTTATCTGGGTTATTTCCAATGCCAATAATCAAGTATTCCTAAATTTTTACTATTTTTATTCATCCAATTCAAAATAGCAAACAGCTGACAGATGGTATATTCAACACTTATTCAGTTTCTTATTTTACACTGAAATAAAAAAAAATAACCTTCCAATCATCAGTACCTTCATATGGGCAGGGAAACTGCATACAAAATTCTTTATAAAATTAAAGAGTGAAATGAAATACTGTGGATTATTGTTAGAAATAACAAGCCTCTGAGATGTGAAGAAAGAGTATTTCTGGAGGGAATGTAAACTGGTATAACCAATCTAGAGCTTCCCCCAAAATTAAAAATAGTGCCTTCAGAGGACCTAGCTCTATGCTATTTCATATTTATCTAAACAATTCTGTGTCAATTTAAAAGATATCAGCCATGTTTATGACTGTACTTACAATAGATAAGAAATAAAACAAACTTAGATATCTATCAGCAGATGATTGACAAAAAAGTGGAGTTTTATGTGACCATTAAGAAATTATGACATTTGCAATTATGACATTTGACTTTTGAAAATAGTTGCAAATGGTAATAATTATGGGAAACAAAGTAAGTCAGGCTCAGAATGGCAGATAACTGCATGCTTTCTCTTTCCTCATGTATAGACTCAAGGCATACATTTGTGTGTGTGTGTGTGTGTGTGTGTGTGTGTGTGTGTGTGTGTGTGTGCTTTCACTGAAGAAAGGACTGTGAGAAGACAGAAAGAGACGTTAAGTGAAGGGGTGGGAAGGATAAAACAATGATATGAATGAAACCCATGTGATATCACAGCAAAGAGGGAGGAGGCCAGCAAGAGGGTATCCATGATATGGACATGGAGGAAGACAGTGGAGGAGGAATGTATAGGAACCAGATATACTGATACCTATCTATGAAAATGCCTTAATGAAACCCAGTATTTGTAGGCTAAAGGAGAATAAAACAAATAATAACAAATGAGAAGAGGAGGCCACTGGAGCCAGGGGAAGTATGTGACATTTTGGCAGTCACTCTTTCGAGGGGTCATGTGCTCTTTGTCACTACCATGGTTCTAAGAATAGCAAAAACATTGCCTCCTCTTCATCCTTTGGTGGAAAATATAAACCTTGTGCTGGCAGAAAACTGGAAGAGGAATCTCATAACTGAATACTATCACAAAGAATCCTCAAGAGACCAGCATGCTGGGAGAGAACAGCCCATTCTGGGAAAGAGCAGGAGATGTTAGTGGGTCAGTAAAGCAACACCTTCTCTGTAAACACTTTGTGAGATGAACAGATTTTGGAAAAACTTGAATAATCCACTTAAAATCAGATTGCCTGATCTGTCCTGGCAACAGTCTATCACAGAAAAGACAATGGGAAAGAAACATTAGCTCAACTTAAAGTCTCCAAGAGCCAAACAAATCTGTACTTCAGTGTTCCTTAAACAGGTAGAAGCTCTGTAGCATACCAATTAGAAAAAAAAATCATTGCCTTGTCCTTGGATATTTTTTCCACATCCTTCTTTCTTCATACTCTGCCACCAATACCATCCCACACTATGGGGGACTCCTTCACTTTAGGTCACAGGAGTTGGCTTCCTTCGTTTTGTAGAGACTTGCACAGCCAGCACAGGAACCTTCAAAATCTTGGCATAGATACCCTCCTACCACAGCACTCCACCTTTGCCTTCTTATGAAATTTTTATCTTACAACATACATTATCTCTGGAGAAGAGTAAAATGATTTCTCAACTTAGACTGGATGTAAAGAAAACATTCCAAAATTAAAACGCAGGAGCTGGAGAGATGGTTAGGCAGTTAAGGTGCTTGCCTATACACTCCAATGATCTCAGTTCAATTCCCAAGGATCCACCTACAGCCAGATGCCCAAAGTGGCACATGCACGTGGAGTTTGTTTGCAGTGGCTGGAGCCCCTGGCATCATACCTATTCCACCCTTTTACTTTCTCTCTTCTTTCTAGTAAATAAATAAATTCATTTATAGATGTATTCATACTCCTACTTGTGATTCACCTGTTTATTATTTTTGTATGTTTATTTATTTCTTTTGTACTAACAACGTATTTTCTTCTTTTACTTTTTGTTGCCTTCCCTGGTGGGTATTTACCTCCTCTGCTGCACTTGAGAACTGTATTTCCTGTAGGAATCAGGTTGAGCTACTCAAGCCTGTTCAAAAGGCATTTCAGTTTTTCCAGGACTTAATACAATTTCAGATCTTTTTAGCAAAGGTTTGGTTGGTCACTTCACCATGTCACTTTTACTTGTAGATTTTTCATGCTGTACTCAGACAGAAACAGCTGACCATTAGTCTTTCTGAGATGATGTTTTTGTCAGTACTCTAAATGGACACAAATTAAAGATTGAGTTTCCAACCAAAGCCATGGGCTAATTTAATTTGAAAGTCATACATACTTCAGCTTAGGCATGAAGGCCTTGCTTATTCAACTTCAGCCTCAGGGTGAGTTGGTTTGGTGGTACCTACTCTAGCATGTGCTAAAAATAACAGTTTGTAATTATTGAAATGTTTCTTCGAAGAAGCAGCATACCTCTGTAAAGCTTTGCACACTTTATTACACCACAAAAACTCTTACAGAAGATATTCCTTACAGAAGTACAACTGCACCATTTAAAAGAACTACAGGAAAAAAAATACATGAATAAAATACCATAGAATTGATTGCTGTAGCCAAGAATCTCTGATTAATACTAACACTGATGAATAAGAGTTTAAAGACAGATAGAATGTTAAAAGTCAATTTACTGCTCTTTTTCCCTCCCATGCTTCTGTGTGGGCAGCAAGGTCCCTTTGGTGACCAGGTGGCTCCACACTTTCCTTTTTCCCTCCCATATTTTGGTGCTGGCAGCCAGGCCCCTCTGTTAGTGTGGCGGCTCTGTGCCATTCTTTTTCCCTCCTATACTTCTGTGCAGACAGAAAGGACTCTCTTTTGGTCCCATGGTTTCGTGCCCTCTTCTGTCCCTTGTCCACCCCTACCCAGCCACACCTGTGCAGGCAGCTATGCCTCTCCGGTGGTCCAGCTGCTCTGAACCCTCCTCTTTTTCTACTCCACCTCCACCCAGCCAAACTTCCAGGCATGTGGCCAGGCCTCTCCAGTGGCCCCGTGCCTCAACACTGTCCTCATACCCTCCTCTACCCCCACCCAGGCACTGGTAGCCTCTGTGCTTCTCTATCCCTTTACCCTCCACCCAGACCTTCCACCCCATGAGATACCTACCTGTGATGTGGGTGTCTATGTACTTCACTTTCCCTCTGTTCCCCACTGTTTCAACCTGCCAGAGGCCTTCCAGATGTTCCGGTGGACTCTGCTTCTCTCTCCCTTGGCTCAACACTCAGCCATCCACCCTTCTGCCCTGACAGACTACTCCTAATGCAGTTTCTCCTCTAGCACAAGCTCCTGGACCTGGCAGCTCTCCTCTCAAATAAGCACCTAAGCCGATGGCTCTCTCCTCTATTTGTTCCCCTACGTCTTTGAATACCCTCTCAACAGCCCCATGGCTTTCTCCCCAGGCTTCTCATCAGCTGCTACAGACCCCTGCACTCCTGCCTTTCTCCTCCCATAGACCCCTGTGTTCCCACTGCCTTCCTCCTCCCATAGACTCCTGCATGCTTGTCTTCCTGTTCCCATAGACCCTTGCTCTCCCTGACTTCCACCTACCACAGACCCTGGCACTCCTGCAGCCCTTATCATCCTACAGGATTCATGCCAGCTGCTGCAGCATCTGTACCCTGGCCCAGACTAGGATGTGTCACCATGGAGAGTTCCAGCCTACACAGAGACACAGAGATAGACAACGAAAGCCACTTCCCAGACTACTGAGCTACAGGGAAATGAAGAGAAAACAGGTGTGACTCAGCTACCTCCAATCTGGTCTGTACATTCCTAAGAAAGCTGGTGAGGTGTGCTGTTCGTGTGAGAGGGAGGAAGTTAGTCAATGGAGTGTGGGGGGAAGGTGCTCCCTGTGGGCTCTGCAACTGCCCCCTAAAGGGGAAGGATGGAACCCAACCCAGTGAGCTATAGGGTGGACAGTAGCACTGGTCTGTCTGGGCTGGGAGCTCCAGGGAACACATACAGAAATAGCATCTACATTTTCCCTGGTGGGGAGGATGCCTGCACAGCAGCACACAGCAGGAACATTCAGGTTCAGGGATTTCCAACCTTGTAAAGACCTAAAAGAGTGAAGGACATATTAAGGCCTGGAACTCCTGGGAACACAAAAGGGAACGACAACTGCAATTCTCCTGGGGGGAGGAGGCCAATGCAGCAGATCACAGCCTAATCATTCAGTAATAGGAGGTTCCAGTCTGGTGAATGATACAACCTGCCTGGGGACAGAATGCCTCAGACATGAGAGAGAGATACTGGTTGAGCTTAAACCTAGTGGTATAATATTCCAGAGAGAAGAAGACAAACAGTCCCCTTCCCAAAGGGCCTCACTCCAATTCCAAATTAAGAGCAAAAGCTTCCTCTCAGGCACTTGCCAGAGGGGAAAAAGAGAGATCTCAAAACCCACCCTGCTGGGATAAGGAGCAGGGAGAGGAGCAAGTAGATTTGTTCTGAATAACTCTGAACCCCAGTAGAAACACACAGAGAAGATATCATACCCCCCATATTATATTATATACCATGTAATAATCCAGAACATCTGTCATACCCATAACCTCTGCAACTAACTCATCTGTGGTTACAACACTAACTCAAACACAAATAGTACATAGAACAGAACAAGCCCAGCATACCCATTGAAATCTTGTAGAGGCTCCCACAACAAGAAAACTAAACCCTTTTCAAGAAATGGGCAGAAACCAATATTTAAAAAAAAAAAACCCACAGTAATAAGGGCTGAGACTCCCCAACTTAGTACACAGAGTCCCAAAATGGAAGAGGCCAGTGAGATCACAGGGGAGATAAAACCACAACCCCTAAGTGAGAATAAAATAACTCCCAGTAATAACTGTAATGAGATCATGACCAGAATGATGGCTGAAATGAAAGCTGTCAAAAAAGATATAAATAAAATGAAACTCAACAATGCTAGCATAGACTTAAAACTGAACCTAATGGAGAAAAACTTGACTCATGTCAAAAACACAGTAAGTGACTTAAAGGTGAACCAACTATGGGAAGAGCTAAACAATCAGCTGATTAAGTTTGATGAGGATTTAGCCAAGCTCAAGAATGACTTCCAGGAGACATTAGCACAAACAAAAGTAGATTGGGAATTGGAAGTTGCCAGAAAAATGTAAAACATGAACAAAAATATTGAAGAAACCAAAAATTAAATGGAGGTTTTAAAAGTCTCCTTTGAATCCCTCATCCCCAGAGTTGAAAACCTGAAAGACAGAAACTCTAAACCTTCAATAAAAGATAGGAGAAAGTACTAGGACTTTATAGGTTTCAAGAAAATCAAAAAATCATGTGAGAAAATATGAGGGATCTATTGGATACCATAAAGAGAACAAATCTCACGATAATGGGCATTCCAGAGAGAGAAGAAACCCAGGCCAAAGGCATGAAAATATTTTCAACAAAATTATACAAGAAAACTTTCCTTATCTTGCAAGAGAAAGATCGGTCCAGATAAGAGAAGCTCACAGAACTCCAAACAGATAAGACCAAAGAAGGAACTCTCCCAGACATGTCTTGGTTAAAATGCTTAACAAAGAAAGTAAGGAGAAAGAGAGAAACAGTGCATCACTTATAAAGGCAAACTCAGCAGACTTACATTAGACTTCTCATTAGAAATCATAAAGAACAGAAGGGCATGGAGCAATGCTCTTTTAGGCCTAAAAATCTATGGATTCCAACATAGACTACTGTACCCAGTAAAGCTGTCTCTCATAATAGATGGAAAAATGAAAGTGTTCCATGAGAAAATCCAGCTCTACAATTACATGAATACAAAGCCAAACTTACAGAGAATACTAAGGGAGATAACCCATACAGAAGAGGCAAGCAAACTACCTAAAGAATCTAAAAGAGAACAAGCATGGTAATCATAATTGTTGGGCCAATAACAACATGAGAGGCATCAACCCACATAACCTTCCAACATGGCAGGGCTTAGGCAAACCTCACAGTTATAACTCTGAGTATAGGGTGAGTCAGGGTGGTGAAAGGATGGAAAACATTTTTTTTAAGCAAATAGAAATTAAAAGCAAGCAGGAGTGGCTAAATTAATATCTGACATATCTTCTCAGCAGCCCAAGGAACCTTCTCAAAAAAGAGACCACATATTAGGTCATAAAACATCCCTCGACAAATTCAGTAAGACTGATGTAGCCCTCTGCATCATATCAGACCACAATGTGTTAAATTTAGAAATTAATAATGGGAAGAGCAACAGAAGCTATACCAACTACTGGCATATGAACAATAGTCTTAAACAATGAAAGGGTCATTCAGGAAATCAAAAACTTTCTAGAAGTAAATGGTAATGAAAACACAACATGCCAATACCTATGAGACACTATGAAGGCAGTCCTAAGGAGGAAATTCATAGCGATAAATGCCTTTATAACAAAGATAGAGAGATCTCAAATCAATCACCTAATGACCCAACTAAAGGCATTGGAACAAATGGAACAATCCAAACTCAGGACCTCAAGGCAAAAAGAAATAATTAGGATCCAAACTGAGATTAATGAATTAAAATATGAAGAAAACAATTAAAAAATAGATAAAACAAAGAGTTGTTTTTTTGAAAAAAAAATATGATTGACAAACCCTTGACCAATCTAAATAAACAAAAAAGAGAGATGGCCTAAATCAACAAAATCAGATGAAAAGGGAGAAGTCACAACAGAGACCAATGAAGTTGGAAGTATCATTAGGTCATACTTCCAAAACCTCTACTCCAAAAAATTGGATAACCTGGAAGAAATAGATGAATTCCTGGACACCTACCAACTACCAAAACTTATCCTAGAGCAGATGATGCTTCTAAATAATCCTATCACATCCATGGAGATTGAAAATGTAATCAAGAACCTCCCCAATAGGAAAAGTCCAGGACCAGATGGATTCTCAGCTGAATTCTACCAAACCTTCATCCTAGAACTGAAACCATTCCTTCTAAAGCTTTTTATGAGGCATAGAAAAAGAGGGGGGGGGCTTCAAAACTCCTATGTAGGTAGTATCACCCTAATCCTCAAACCAGACAAAGACACAACAAGAATGGAAAACTGCAGACCTATACCCCTGATGAACTTAGATGCAAAAATCCTTGCAAACCAGATACAACAGCACATCAAAGATATTATTCACCTGACCAAGTTGGCTTCATCCCAGGAATGCAGGGATGGTTCAACATATGGAAATTGATTAATGTGATCCACCACATTAATAGATTTAACCACGAAAACTGCATGGCCATCTCAATCAATGCAGAGAAGGCCTTTAACAAAATTCAACACCATTTCATGTTCAAAATGCTGGAAAGTTTGGGCATAGACAGCTTATACATCATTATAATAAATGCAATATACAAACCCCTAAAGCCTGAGTCGTACTCAAAGGGGAAAGACTTAAGGAGTTCCCATTTGAATCAGGAATAAGTACAGGATGTCTACTCACCACTTCTCTTCAACATAGTGCTTGAAGTTCTATCACAAGCAATAAGACAGGAGAAAAGCATAAAAGGGATTCAAATTGAAAAGGAAGAACTGAAACTATCCCTTTGCAGATGACATGATCCTATATATAACAGACCCGAAGAATAGTATCAGTAAACTACTGAAGGTGATCAACTCCTTCAACAAAGTGGCAGGGTACAAAATTAAAACACAAAAATAAAAATCTTCCTGTATGCAAATGATATGCATACAGAAAAAGACATCAGAGAGACCGTTCCATTTCCAATAGCCCCCCAAATCAAATACCTTGGAATACCACTAACCAAGGATATGAAAGACTTGTATAATGAAAACATTAAAACACTCAAGAAGGACATAGAGGAGAATATGAAAAAAATGGAAAGATATTCTATGCTCCTGGATAGGGAAAATTAATATAGTAAAAATGGCAATCCTGCCAAGAGCAATTTACAGGTTCAGTGTCATGCTGATAAAAGTTCCAGCCTCTTTCTTCACAGCAATAGAAAAAATGATCTCTACATTCATATGGAAGGGCAAGAGGCCTCGGATAGCCAAAGATATCCTAAGTAAAAATACTTAGGAGGACTCACCATGCCCAATCTAAAGACATACCACAAGGCCATAGTAACCAAAACAGTATGGTACTGGCATAAAAACAGACCAATGGAATTGAGTGGAAGAACCTGCTCTCAGTTCAGGTAAGTATTGTTACTTGCTCTTTGACAAAGATGCCAACAATGTTCACTTGTATAAAGTGAGCATCTTCAACAAATGGTGCTGGACAAATAGAATTAATAACTGTAAAAAAATGAAAATAGACCCACTCCTTTCACAATACACAAAGATCAACTCCAAATGAATCAGGGGCCTCAATGTAATACCTGAAACCCTGAAAACCCTAGAAGAAAAAATAAGAGGAAATCTCTATGAGATATGAGTGGGGAAAAACTTCCTGAGCAGACCTCCAGTAGCCCAGGAGGAGCAATAATCACTTAACCAATGTGACCTTATCAAACTCAAAAGCTTCTGTACAGTCAACCTGGGATAAGCCATTGAGACAGACAACAATGATTTTCAACACTACCTAAAGTAGAAGTACAGAGGCCCTTAAGGTCTCAACAACAAAGCAGTCTTATTTCTCACCCAACAAGACTCAGGGAGCTAAGAGGAAGAAGGGGTGGAAAGAGTGTCATTACTAAACTGGTATCCTTAAACTACAGGATACCAATGTTTTTAATATTAAAGAGTTACTAAGCTGAGACTGGAATGTCTTAAGTCTGGTAAGAAGTTTACTGTGTCCTGGGAAATTGAGTCAAAATAATCAAAAGTAAATAACAGCCAGTTCTCATTATTCCTGGCATTTATGCTCTATAAAGCTGCCATAAATACTGTATTAGTGTGTATTGAACCAGTGCTCTTAGAGAGTCTTGTTCCTGAAGGTATCTGGCCACATTCTGTCAGTCTGTCAATATTTATCCTTTTATTATGTGTGTTTCTGCTTAAGAAGACTTTCATATATTACATCAGTTCATTCACATTGAGTTACTGTGCAACTGCACTGTAACTGAAGTCAGTATCAGCTGACCTCACACAGGTTAGAAGGCCTCCATAGGGTGTGGAACTGCCTGATTAACACCTCCAGAGCTTAGGAACTTCAGGTCTTTGCTGAGGCAGGGGCTTAAATAATGACAGAGACAAAAGCAACCAAATAAATGCAAATAGACAATGTCACTATGGAGGCCACAGAAAGGACCGTGGTTTATAAGTTCTCAGGGGAGCCAGGAAGTCAGAGTGTCCACTTTCTACTTCTCAGTTAACAGCTGGGAACACGCATGTGGGTAACTTACACTCCTCACCATTCTGCACATTTCCATGGTGATTTTTCAGGGAATGCCTTCCAGATTTTAATGTTAGTATATATATTTAATTTAATAAGATTTTAATGTTAGTATATATATACACATTTGCATAATGCTGCAGTTATCCTTACATTGCAGTGACAAAATACTAGATTGAAAGCAAATTATGGGAGGAAAGGGTTTATTTCAGGTTTCCAGTTTCAATGGGAAGCTTCATGATGTCAGGGAAAAAACATGACAGCAGGGACCTGGCATCATACCTTGTCCTACCAAGTGGGAGGTATTATAGCAAAATGAGAGTGAGTTTACTATCTCCCCCATATTCATTGTTACATTCCGTATGTACATTCTGAAGACATTTGTTTGTCACAGATGGCCAGTCACATAGCATGAGGTGAGAAACTACCAAAGCTTTGAAGTTCAATGACACAGGTATTTGCTTTAAATATGATAAGGAAGTTAGGAAAAGTTGAGGCTGGAGAATACCTGGGGACTATCTGAACTTCCTGGAACCCATTGTAAATGTGTGAGTTGCTAGGTGTTTGTAATTCACATGTCTAATGTCACATACACATCTCTACCCTACTATAAACTCACTTTGTAACTGGGGTTCTGGACCAAGGCTTTTCTATGCTTGGACAGCCTGGGCAAAAAAGTGAATTCCACTCTCCTCTTGATGAAACGGCTCTGTCTTTTGTCACTGGGTATTTCTACAATAGTAGCAACAAGAATGAGATAGCACTGGCAAAGGGGAGCTGGATTATACAAACCTCAAGGTTATCCCCCAGTGAAACACCTCCTCCAGGAAGGCTCTACCTCCCAAAGGTTCTACCAGCTGGGGATTGAGTATAAGGCTTAATCATTTGAGGTTATGAGAGACATTTTAGATTCAAACTACCACACATTAATATGTAAATATACATGAATTTCCCTCATAGCATGACTTATGCTTAATTCACTGATTTCCAATTTCAAATTATATATTTTATGACTCATAGTAGCATAATCATTTAAGCCACAGTCTGGTCTTAAACAACAACAGTAATACAATTTCAATTAAAAATTGGCAAGTTCAGTTTTTGTGTCCAGTACGAAGAAAGAGGTCTCTTATTAAATTGAAGATCAAAGAGTGAAAACATTAGCAGATAACACATTTTAAAAATTTGTGCATTTGTACATCAAAGCTGTAAAGCACAACATTTTTTGTTAATTTCAGAAAACAATGACAATGTTTATCAGAGTGAAAAAGGATTAGGATATGTGTAGAAAATGCATGAAGTAAGAATGAAAGGCCTCATGAGAGATTAACATAATATATTTGTCATTAGAGGGAATTAGTGTCAGGTTATAACCTGATGGTCAATAAAATAATTTGAAGAAGTTGATGTCTTTCAATGTGTATGCATTTTATTGTATGAACAACAGAATTAACAATTTTAGGTAGTGGGCTGTCTATGTAGGGGTGCACAGAGGAGTGAGCTCATTGAAGCAACTAAATCCAAGGAAGAATAGTGTGTATTTTTCCCTTTGAGTACTTATTTGTTAGCACTACCTTGCCCTGAACACTACAATTTCTCCAGGTCTTGGTGACTATGGAAAGGAATGGATGTAACTGGCTGTCTTCTATTCACTTAAATCACTGTTTTATTTTAATGTCATGGGTCAGGCCTGGGAGAAAAGAAAAGGAATGCAATTGTAAGAACAGGTGAAATTGTTTAGCATTTACTTGTTCTTGGGAATTCTGAAAATGATTTGTGTCTTATGACATTTTCTCTCCCTTTCTCTCTGTAAATCTATCTTTATAAGTACCTGATTATATCTCTCTATGAATAACTATATTTCATCTATATTATCTATATCTATCTAAATCTATATCTGTTTATATCTATAACATCTATATCAATATTATCTATATCTAATGTATATATATATTTCATATATATTTATTAAAAAGTAGATGTATGTTTCTTTCAATAGCTTTCTTTTTCAGATGACAAAAATGAAGAATTTCTTAGAACTGCATTTGCTGGGATTTTTTCTTACAGATTTGAAGATGCATAAGTAAACTGCTAAGTGCAAAGTTTATCTCACTGAAAGTGCTGAGCACTTTTTAATGGGACCAACATCAATTCAAAGACAACTGTTGGAATCTGTAACTACATATCCCCTGAAAGCAGACAGACCCAGAAAGGTGACTTTTCACACATTTGAATCGACCTGTCTCATCTGATGTTAAAGACTCACCATCCATCTACAAATGTCTAAATGAGAAGCTGAGTCTGCATGTCCATTTATATTGACAGTTTGGAGTTTGCAAGCTTACATGGTACAGGATGCCATAGGCAGACACTCCAGAAAAGATTTCAGTTCTTGGCATGCAGCGTCTAACTACAATATACCTAAAGAGCCATCCTTATGCATGGACTTGTAAATGATGAAAATATTATATAAAGCACAGATCTTGAAAAATCTCACAAGTCAAACTCAGTGAAGTATTGCCTTTGCAAGTCAAAGCATAGACAGAATTGCTTCTAGAGCAGAAAATACTGGTTAACAAGTTGTGAAATACAGATTTCACTAATGTCTGAGACAAATGCAGCAAATTTCAGCACTGTGTATTTGAATCTTCATGCAAAAAAATCAATGAGTAACATTTCGATGTGTCTTTGTTTGGTAAAATGCTTATTGATTAAAGTCTGCTATACATTGATTGTGATGGTCCTAAGCAATAATGACCTTGATGACTGAGTAGAAAAATCCTGATCTGCTTATATGGACTGAATTTTTGTTCTAAATTACATTAGTTTCTTATATTGTGAAAACGCAATTTTATTTTTTTTAAATCTATATAATAGTAATATTATTGAAAAGTCCAAAGCAGCTATTAAATATTGGCTATTCTAGAGTAACACATTGAGAAAATACAGCCCAGAATGGTTATTTCATGGATGAAGCAAAATGACTGAGAGGAGGTAGATATGAGGGATGTGTGGAAGTGGAGGAGAGACACACACAGCTTCTCAAATTTGGGCAGCCAGGATGTGACGTGGAGAGGGCATCTCCCCAACAAGGAGTTGGTTTTCTAGAAGAAAACTGTGGAATGGCTTCCTCCACATCTCTAAACCACTCTTGCAAATCCAACAACTACTTCATACTCTGATATCCTTCTCACCATTCCCATAGGGAAGTCACTGCTTGTCTAGAATCACACTGCAAATCACTGCCTACCTTTGGGATGATACCTTCGAATGGGTGACCAGAAGCTAAAAGCAAGCATTTCACACCGTTTTAGGACCAACTTCTTTGTGTTAGTCTTTAAAACAGAAAAAGCTTCTGATAATTGTGATGAGGCTTTCCTTAGCACATAATATCACACTGCCTTCATTGTATACTAATATAAGACACATGGCTCATAGGACATGTGTTTTTGGATTTGTTATCTTCTCTAGGGTGTGAACTTCTTAGGGAATGTGTTACTCATTCCCAACCACAAGCCCTTTATCAGACTCTCAGAAGATACACAAAAATGTTTTGACTGTATAAATGTGATTAATGAACTTCACATATGATCATTAAAAGAAAGATTGCTGGTTTATATATGCTTTTAATTTAGTCTAATTTAGTCCAGCATCAGAATAGCATATATAATAAGGCCCACAATTACCTTTTCTCTTCCATGGATATCAGTATCTTGTTTTTAAGGCTTCTTTTTTTTCTTAACTACAATATTCTACTTGTTATGCAATTTTCAAATTTGTAATTCAACTATGGAATCTTCTGAGTGCATTATTATTGAAAATCCTATCAAATATTTACTGCATATATAAATAAAAAGTGGAATCCTTTTGCCACCATAACTTGTGAGAGATCATCAAATTAACATAAGAAGAATCTTGAAAATAGTAACTTAGATGCACAGCTCTATGTCATGATTGCAGAATATTCCTTAGAAACAGGAAAAAGTGTTAGGTACAGCTTAGAAGCATTCTATTTTACTATTCATTGCTTCATAACTCTGATTAGTGATTTTCATCTGTCTCATTCTAATATGTATGGGAAACATATTTGGTTATTATAATACCTTAAAGAAAAAGGCTCAAAGTTTTTAAAAATTTATAATCTGTTAATTTTTTTCCAAAAACACTCTTTGATTTATTTGCTCATAATTCAGGCTGGGTAGTGTGTATTACATGCAGATGTAACAACCTTTAAAATTGCAAATCCTTAGCAAATAAAATTTTAAGTTTTTATAAACAGTCCCTACAGCAGTTTTATGTCGATCAGAAAGAGCTTGAAAAATGTAAGGTTTTAAAGTTTTCTCACTTAAAAGCTAATATGAGTCTGATTTTTAAAAGGAACATTATTTAACTTACTACAATAATGACCTTTTTCTAGTAATTTGCAATATGTATTATTCCTTTAGGGGGATATTATGATGCATCATTGTAAGACTAGCTTTCCTATGTAAATGCTACCCTTTTAAGGTCAAAACCTGTCCCTCAGTTAATGATAGCAAACGAGAAAAAATGATCAGGTGTTTAATACAAACAGCACTGAAAACCCGAAGCTTTGGGATAATCCTCTCATATATATTTTTTTAAAGCAGCTATAGCTCTTTCAAGAAACCTGTATATAATTCTACTTATACACATACTCATATTTATTCACACAAAGGTTGTGTCACAATTATTTTATTTCAATTTTTAATCTTTTTATATATGTGTATGGATGTGTCTGATGTATGTATGTGTGTGGGGGGTATATATGGGTATATTTGAAGATCTGAGGGTAGCCAGGAAGCGAATGTCTTCTCCCACCTTCTTGGTGAGACAGAGTCTCTCATTGGTTTGTCGCTGCATATGTTTCAATCTAGCTAACTTTAGAACTTCTGATTTTCCTGGCTCCACTGCCCATTGCCATAGGTGCATTGGTATCACACAAGTGAATCTGGTTTATGTGAGTACTGGGGAATCAGATTCAGTTTGTCAAATCTGCAATAAGCACCTTTAACTTCTAAGCCCCCTTCCCAGCCCCAATGCAACTATTTTCCACATTAAGTTGAGCCTGAATATATACTAACAAAATGGGCAAAATTACTGTAAATTCTACTAGCATTATATATTTAATAAGTATTTGAAATATTAGGTATATATTTAGTTTGCTATCATAGTGAACCAAAACTCCACACCAGACTACAGACTCATATAATATAAATAAATATACCATCCTAAGTGTTATCCTTGTAAGTTCACTATTAGAAAGTTGTTTAAAATTTTTTTATTTATTCATTTATTTGTGTGAGAGAGAAAGAGGGAGAGGGAGAAGGAGAAAGAGAGAGAGAAAGAGAATGGGCACCAGGGCCTCCAGCCACTGCAAAGGAACTTCAAATGCATGTGCCACCTTGTATATCTGACTTTAGGTGGGCAGTGGGGAATCGAACTTGGGTCCTTCTGCTTTGCATACAAATGCCTTAACTGCTAAACCATCTCTCCAGCCCTAGAAAGTCATTTTTTAACAAAATAATTGAGTCTCTACATGTTTCTTTTTTTATTTATAATCCAGAATTTTAGAGCAAACAATATTTAGGACCCTTCCTTTCTACAATGGTTTAAAAGGCAGATTTATTCCAAACAAAGTAAATGCAAGACTGCTATATTTATTGTGGTAAAATCAGCCTTTCTAAGAGAGAGAGAGAGAAAAAGAACAAAAAGCCTTTAAATGAAGGAGAAAATTGAACTCATGCAGAACAAGTTTAAAAACAGCCTTTTTTTCATAAAGCTGTCAAATTGTACTGTTAACTACAGTAATTTATTCTATAATTTAGTTTAATCTTGACCTCTGTCACATGTTAATATAGCATGACGCATAGTGGGTATAAAACATGCTTATTAATTAATTGTATAGCAATGTTACATTGTTTTTGCCACTTTCCTTTGAAACATCTTAATATTGGAATTAACAAAGCCTAGATCATTTCTGTATGTAATTATGTCTGCCTATACCTCCCTAGTTAATGCTTTGATTAGGAGACATTAAATTTTTAATTATGCTCAAAGTAGTGGGTTAAGTTTTGAGTCACTTGATTCAAGTCTAAGTCTAGATACAAACTCTAAGATGGAATTTAACTTGATTTAAAAGCTGTGTGTCTTTCAGTAGAAAGGTTCCCTAGAGTTAGGATTGGTTGTGCAGGTAATAATGACTACTGCTATAATGACTTGAATTAAAATTCTTGCAAACAAATAATGTAAATGTGAATGATTTACTTTTGTTTGGTGACAGTTCAACATCATGTATATTTCATTCTACATTCCTTCTCCATTTCTCCTTTCCACACCAAACCCATAAATAGAGAAAAAAATACCCATCGTACTATGTATTTCCAGTCTTTATTTTGAAACCTCTTTATAAAAGCTACCCTTAGGCACAAGAGGAGATTTTGTGTTGGAAGAAAATAAACATTCTGCTTAAAGATATAAGTAAAATAAATATTCTCTTGGGATGTGATAAAATCCTCTCTTGGAAAGCATGAGAGATAGTTCCCCCTTTTGTTGGATATTTTCTCAACCTCTGCTTGACCACTTCTTTAAATTACCTATAAGTAAGTAAAATAATATCATTAGATTAGTGTAAAGATAACAAATATCATAATTATTCTTTGGAAATGGGAAATAATTTCAGTATATTAAGTTCATGCACCATGCCCTGATAAGGAATGTTCTGGTTTGTGCTGGTCCACATTACTGGACAAAGTCATGGACTGTTCTGAAAGGGTCTCAAAGGGATGTATCATTGTAAAATGAAAGATTTTCAGAGATTGTGAGACTGTACACATGTATTTCACTGAACATGGAAAAACTTACTGTATATATCAACTTAAAAAAATGAAACCAGAATAAAAACTACATACCGTTTTGTGTCATTGTAGGGTAGAGTAAAAGTAGAAATTACTGTAAAACTTAATCTTACTCATTTCTGTGAGCCTGGGCCTTCTCTACTATGTCCCAATAAAAAGAGTTTTCACCTGATAATGAGTAATACCATGGGTGATCATCTATATGGTTATCTGCTTGGCAGGACACAGAATCACTTGAGAAATGAGCCCCTGGGCATGGCTGTGAGGAATTACATTGATGAGGTTAATTGAGATGGATAGACCCACCTTAACTGTGGGCATCACCATTCCATGGGCTGGGATCCTGGATTGTAGAAACAGGAGAGAGTTGGCTGAGCAGTAGCATCATTCAGTACTTTCTGCTTTCTGATTGTAGATACAATGTAACCATCTCTGTCTGCTATTAATTCCTGTGGCCATACCTTCACCACCCATAGTGGACTCCAATTTCAAGTCAAAACAAACCTTTTTTTAGAATAAGGATATTTATGCTGTGCCATAATATGTTGAAAATATGCAACTGCTGTTTTGATTTTTTCAGAGCTTATAGTTAGGACACTCTCTTGAGCTCAGATGTGACTTTGAATGTTTGTATCTTGTTGGCTCTGGTAAAGATTATGAAGACGTCTAACAATGAACTGAATGCTTCTCGGAATCATGAGCTGTTCATGGAGGTATAGGGGTCAAGGGTACTTTGATGTAAAATGCTGTAGGCTCATGTGTTTAACACTTAATGCTTAGCTGGTGGTGCTGTTCTGGAAGATTGTGGAACCTGTAGCCTTGTGGGAAGAAGGACTGTCCCTAGTGGCAGGCCTTGGGGTTCTGTAGCCTGTTCCCACTTATTCTTTCTCTCTGCTTCTCATCTGGAGGATTGACTATAGCATCAGAGTCTGGTCTACCATATTTTTCCCATAATAATGGACTCTACCATCCAAAACTATAAGCCAAATTAAATACTCCCCCTTGCATTAGTTGTTCCTGGACAGGCAATGGCTCCTTGCAATGAGAAAGTAACTAATATACAGTAATAATACTTTCAATTTCACATCCAAATTGAATTTTTTCCATGGGCTACCTAAAGGAAATATAGGTAGCATTAGGAAGAGGCGGTTAGACAGAAAGGCCTATAGCTGGTAATAATTCTTGTATGCCAAGTAGAGCAACAAAACATGGCAATGGGTGCCCTGCTATCTATAGGAGCTTCTTCAGAGATGGAATTACTCAGATGCATGTGTTTAAGCCCAGCCCCTTCCAGACAATGAGAAGTGTGTTTCCTCTTCTGTTAATTCTCTGTTGAGTTCAATGCCCCATTTTGTGACAGAGCTGTTTGATTTTTTATTTTTTTGTAATTCTCTTTATGTTTTATATATTAAACCTCTGTGTTATAGCTAGCAAAATCTCAGCTCTTTGAAAAAAATATTTTGCTTATTTACTTGCAAGCATGGAGAGTGTGAAAGAGTGAGAAAGAGCAAATGGGCATGCCAGTGCCCTCAAATGCATTCCAGATGCATTCATCTCTTTGTGCATCTGTCTTCACATGGCAGGGAGGAATTGAAATCAGGCCATCAGGCTTTATAAGCAAGAGCCTTTAACCACTGAACAATATCTATAGCCCTGATTTTCTCACTATTGAATGAATCTTACATGGTAATGATGAGCAAGTGCTAAAATTATTTTAAAAATTCAAGTTTCCCACTCTATTTTTATTATAATTTAATAATTTAATTAATGTGTCCATATACTTCTTCTTAATAGTGCATGTATCACTGTCATGATTCTGTGCTTCTATGAAACTGATATAATGTATTCTATCCATCATTTGGGAGTGAATAAATCCTATTTCATTGTTCTTTTTACTTTGTTCAACTTGGGTTTTGGGAATTTTGCCACCTTTCCCATTTTCATTGACTGTCACCTTCACTGAGTTTGAGCTCAGTCACACATGTTGTCAGCTATGTCAGTAATTGATACAACCTTCATTAAGATCTTACCATTATTTAAAAAATGATGTGGGTATAATGTATGATACTTTGCCAAATATCTATTGAGACTCTTCTTCCTTCCAGACATTTTGTATGAAGTTTGAGCCAGTAGAATGAAGCAAAAAAAAATTAGAGAAGTTGTACCTTGTTGAAATTTTATCTATGTGCTAAATGTATACAAAGATATCATAAAGGCATACATTCATGAAAGATACAAGTATAGTAATAAACCGATGTTGTATAATCACTGTGTCAGTAAGATCCACTTCTTTCTCATTACCCCACAGCAACCTTCCATTGTCCCTATTCAAGTGTTTTATTTTGAGCCATGTCTTGATCCTGAGAAAGTGAATATCCAGATGTTATTGGTACAAAAAAGAATTAACAAGGATTAAACTCCATGTACTTTACCTGGAGTCATTTCCCTGAATCAATTCAAGTTTGATTTTCTGTTTCTGTGTGTAATGTGCTGTGAAGAAAAGTTGGGGAGAGCTGGTGTCAGGGAGCAGGATGGGAACAAGGAAAGGGAGAGGAGAAAACAAAGAGCCTCCAATAAAGTTGACCAGATCTGTGCAGGTTATTATCTGAAGAAAACAAAAAGGTTTACCAGAATGAAAATGGGAGTGTAGAAGAAGTGTGTATTAATAAAAACAAAGGATGAAACTAGAAGATAAGCAGCATGTTAGTTTGGAAAGACTCAGTGGTTAATACAACTGAAAATGATAACTACACCCTGAAGGAGTTATAAATTACTTTGAATTCATGACTTAGAGTTTCTCCTGTGGGTGTAGGTGCAAGGGGGTGGTGGTGAAAGTTTCCAGGTGGAGGAAGAACGTGATAGCCTGTGTCTTAGAAAGAAAGCCCTGACTGCACTATAGAGAGTGGATTAGAAGTGCATCTATGAAGAAGGTCTAAGCACTGATAGCAGGTAAGTAGAGTATAATGAAGTCCTTAAAGATTGCTCATAGAAATGGGTAACAGGGAAGCATGAGCAACTATTAAAATTGTTAAGACCTTGTGCTAAATTAAATAATGGAAATGGATGAGATGGTATTTCTTATGAAGCCTGGATGATGGGTCCATTAGACAAAACAAAGAGAATCGGGTGATTTGTTGTATGAAAAATATAATAAAATAAACAACATAAGCATATAAAAATAAAATTTATAGCACAAGTGAAGAAAATATATAACCATCCTTGGCATTTCATGGTCATACACAACAACATGGGAAGGTAGACAGAGAAAGGGACTGAATCCTTGCTGATTTCTGTCCAACTCACTCACCATGTTACTTTGACCTTTCTCATGACTGGTTCCTGATACAAGAAACACCATTGGCTTTGGGGCCTTCCAAGCATCATTTTCTAATTAGAAATTCAGGGAAAGTGCTTGAGATTGAACAGACTCACCGTTCAAGAGACCTGGAAGCTCATCGCATTTCATTATGGACTTATTTTATCTGTGTTTAAAATATAGAAATTTGGGTGCCCAACGTTCAGCATAAAATTTAGCTCTGTATAAAATAACCATAGATCTAGTTTTTCCTAGTGTATAAGTAACAAAGTAAACACCCAGCTATCTCTTCAAGGGATGCCTAGGGAAATCATTACTGCAATTATTTTTATGAAGAATTGGATGATTCTTCTTCATGGAAATGTAGCCTTTAAGTCAACAGATGAGTTCTGTCTTAAAATAGATTTAAATCAGCAAAATTAGCGTTAGTGTTCATCACTATATGTCAGCCAAAGGGCTTCTACTCACCCATTGTTGATCTCTCTCTTTCTCTCTCTCTCCCTCTTTTCTCTTTCCTTTTCCCTCGTCTTCCTGTTCCCTCTTCCTTCTCCCCATGTAACCTACCTTCTCCACTGCTAACATGCAGCTAAATTCTGTTGAAGCATTCTAGCTTCAGAAGATAGCTACTATAGAAGTCTTGGAAGTTCTCAAGGACCTTATCACTAGAATCTTATCTGATATCTTTGTGAATAGAATTACCTGGATTTTCTGGAACATAACCTCTGTCTGTGTTTTCTATAAGAACATATATTATAACATTTGTATTTTTTCTTTCCATTTTTAACTACTTTGTTCAGACATACAGAAAAAAGTACAGAAATCTAAAGATGTTTGTTCAGTGTGACTTGGTATTTTTGAAATTATGTATATACTGATGAAACCCATCTCCTTCAAAATTGTTCTCATCAGAATTTGTAATGTTTTACTAAGAGACTTTAATGAAAGATATTGGATCATCTTGTATTATTAAGTAAATCATATGAAGATAACAGACTTTACATTTTATAATTAAACTCCAGATTTGTTTTTAAATTTTACATATATAAGGTGTTGATAACTTGTAAGCAAAATCCACGTTGTTCCCTCACTCTGGTCCCCATGGAAACCACCATTCTATCCTCTAATAATTTGGTTTATTAACTTTTTATTGATGACATTTATTCCATATACAATGTACCCAGATTAAAACCCCCTCACACAACCCTCCTTTGTCTCACCTTCCTCATCCCCAATCCATTGAACCCCTTCATTTCTAACTAGCCATTCTATATTGGTGTCATCATCAGCCACTATGAGTTTATGAATATAATGGCCACTTATTGTCTGGAAGACAGAATTCCAAACCACCCCTCCCCTTCCTTTACTCTTACATTCTTTCCCCAACCTCTTCAACAATGGTCTGCAAGCCTTGGAGGGTGTGATAGAGATGTCTCACTTTGTGATGAACACTTTGCTGTCATATCTTCTCAGCACTTTGATGAGTTTTGAGTCCTTTCAGTAGTCACTACCATTTGAAAAGAGAAGCTTCTATGACCAAAAATGGATATAGTATTAATATATGGGCATAAACATAAGTATTTAGAGGCCAATTTGGTGAACATACTGTATCGATCAATAGTCATAGCTTCATCTCTAGAGCTTATGACCTCTCCAGACATTGGCTTTCGATTAGCTTTTCAGAGCCAGATATGAATTCCCTCATGAGGAGAAGGCCTCAAATCCAATCAAAAATCAGTTGTCCCCCCCTTGACAGATAAGCCACCAGGATCCTTGCTGGCTTGCTTAAGATCGTTGATGACTTTTCTCCCTCAAGAGTCTATACACAGCAAAAGCTAGCACCATGCAGCTAGTCAACAAGGAGAATGCTCCCGGCTGAGCTCCAGCTTGATTTCTTAATACAACCAAAGCATGTATATTTTTAACTAGTTAACAATATGTTGTGGCTTATAGCCCTATAGGGGAAGCTAATACTGATGTTTGGGTAAATAGATATGTTCTGCTCGTCAAATTGCCCTGTAAATATGCAGGTGTTATTCATTTAAAGTTTTAAGATAGTTGCTCAATGTTCTTCCTATTTCATTCTAATATTATTCACATCATTATTTAATTTCCTGCTATTTTCTCTCTGTTTACTTTTATTGTCACTAAAATGGATGTCCATCTGTGAAAAAATGTAAAAAATTTTATATACCTCATAATATTTCTTTGAGGATTAAAAAATAATGATTTTTTAAAATGAATCCATCTGGCTATAATATAGTAAGGACTATATAAATTTTATCTGTTTATCATCAGTAAGTATAGCAATCATTTTTCTTTCCAGTCTACAATATTTATTCTGTACATATATTATGGCCCAATTATTACAGTAAATATATAAGAATTGAAATTAAATTTTAGATCTATGGGGATTTTGGTCTACAATGAAAAAAGAATGATAAAAATATCAAATAGATAAGTAAGTGAAAAGAGTCAATACAGAAATGTCCATTGTCTTGTGACAGAGACAATGAACCTGGAATGTTCACACATGGCATATGAGCAAAGTGTTAAAAGTGAGGAAAAATAGTGAAACACATTGTACTAAAGAAAATAAAAATCACAGCAATTCAGCAGGAAAATTCTTAAGTGATAAAGACTTCATGGTTTCTTAGGGCTAATATACATAATTCATTGTTGCTTAAGTTGCTATGTAAATCAATATTAATATCAATTTCATAGCATTGATATGTAATTAAGCTCTTCATCATAGCTGGCTTTCATACAACCACCTAAGTACCAGTCTAATAGTTCACATATCATGTTTCTTGTCTTCTAAAATGAATAATCTAGAAGTTGTCTAGGTCATTCTGTTCCTCTAGAGTGATTAAGAGCAGTGGTTATTGCTTCATAAGATACATGACTTTGATAAATTTGTGTTCCACATATTTCCAAGAGCTCCTTTAAGAGACATCAGCAGGAAGCTATCAGTTAGATTTGGTGGGAAGAAAAATTAAAGATTCTGAAATGTGGGTTTGAGGAGATGGATCATTAAATGATGACCAGAGTTTGAAATCCCAGTGTCCAAATCAATGTCGCATGGGTGTGGCAGTTTACCTGTAAGCCAAGTGCTCAGGAGACAGAAACACAGGATCTCCAAGACAAATTGGTTAGCTAGGCAAGCCAAAGTGGTGAGCTCTGGGTTCAAGTAGGAAACCCTTCCTCAGTGAATTTAGTGGTGAGTGAATGAACAAGACACTAATTGTCAATCTCTGGCCTATACACACACACACACACACACACACACACACACACACACACACACACACACACAAATATGCAACAACAATAACATGTAATGCAAACACAAAGATGTTATTAGTTTAATTTTTATACATTGAAAATGTATAAATATTTTGATATATATTTGCTCTAACAAAACTTGTAATAAAAGTTAAAAATTGATTTACATTTGATGCTTTCTATAATCATCTCTAAATGTTTTTGCTGTACAGTCTTTATACTTAGGCAAATTCAGATAGCTCATAGCTCAGGAATCTCCATATATTTATATATGATAACATTTTTTTGGTTCTGTTTCCCATCTGCTAATGCTTCCATTATTACACTTATCCAATTTCTGGCTTCATCCTTCTTTCTACTTTCATAATTAGTTGATTGAAAATTAAAAGCCATTAAAATAATAAGATGTTTTAAATCCCTTTGACGTAAAGTGAATTTGCTTAGAGGTACCAGAACAGTTAGTTACCCTGTTGTCCTCTCCTTAAAAAGCAAGGTAGAATAAACCACATGTCTAAGAGACAGACTCTTATATTTCTGTGAAAATGCAGCTGTCCATGTCATGTCATCATGAGGAGGGACTTTATGGTGTCATAAAAATTCAGTGCAACTATAAATTTATGCTGCTGAAAATGTCGACATTTATGGCAACTTCTACAAGGACATATTTTTAAAAGATACTAAAAGTTGATGCAGCAACTTTTATTTAGTTAGAAAGTAAGATTTCAGAACAGAAACATTTACTTGAATTTTCTAAGACTGTCAGTACGGATGGTTAATTGTTTAAAATTCTCTAGTCATATCAAGGTTTAGTGGGAACTTAAAAATCAGCTCAGTCAACATTAAAAAAGCATAAAAGCATGCTCATGTATTATTCAAATATAACAATTAATTGATGCATATAATTAATATTCATTTATAATGCATGTACTACGGTCTTTTAGTACCTGATGAAATTATTAATGCTGCAAGCATATGCTGATGCATATTTAGGAATTAAAGATAACAAAGATTTTGTTAAGTTATTTTATATATCTATATCATCTATATCTATATCTATCTATCTATCCATATCTATATCACCCATATCTATATCTATCTATATCTATATCATCTATCTCTCTATCTCCATCTCTATCTATCTGCTCATTTTCATATTGAGAGAAAGCAGTGTTACCATTTTAGTATGTGGGACAAACATATTTGTATTGTCCAGATCTATTAATTGATGCATAGGGACCTTTCCCTTTGTTTTAGTGACAGACACTCTTTACCACTGAGGAAGAGTAATATCATTAGAAGGTCTATTTATGGAAACTACAGAATAACTGAAGAAATTACACGTTCTAAACCAGTATCTAAGGAAAATAGCTATTGTTCCCTGATAAGGCATATTTTCACAATGCTGGTGATAGATGAGAAACTGACAAAGATGTTGAAATATCTGTTTCTTCTTCGCACAACTAAGCAAATGGAAATCTATGAGGAGGTTCTGACTTTATCCCCCAAAATCCCTGTCTTGAGAATTCAAAATATGCAGAGGCCCTATTTTAACCCTCAGGGAGAGAAGCATGCTGTCTCATGGGTTTAGATACTATTTTTCAAGTAGGATATTAGGCTGTGAGTACTTTTTGAGTTCATGTGCTCATGTTAAGTTATAAAACCTGAAGAAATTTATTGTTTTTAAGTTTCATGAAAAAGTAGTGCTATGATGTTTGTGTGATGGATGCCTGGACATCAAATTGATCATATATATATATATATATATATATATATATATATATATATACATTATAATAAAATATAAATAAATATTTATATAAGTCTATATAATAATATACAATATGTAAGTATATATAACCTGTACAGGGTACATGTGACCTAATATATATCTTCCAATATTACATGATTTGTTGTATATACTTTCATTTCTCTGGATTCAAATGTGATCTTCCAAATAATTGAGGACCTTGTCTATCTGGATTGGATAATGAATTCCAAACTTAAGTATGACTTCTGAGAGTTTACAGAACTTCCCCTACTTCCAGTAACAAATTGTTATCTCCCTATGCATAACTAAGATCATTGGGATGTTATGTTAGAGTCATGACAACACTCAGGTGAAAAGAAGAAGCATTTTTCTTCGGGCCATAGAGCATGAGGACCAATGTGGGTTAAGTTCCATGATCTTCCTCTATCCATAAGTTCTAGACTTGGAAGAACACACTTGTTAACCTAGAGAAATTGCTCTGTTAAAAATAACCTTTGTGTAGACCACAGAAATTGAAAGTCTACCAAGACAGAAAGCATCTTACTGACAGTACCCCATTTTTATGCACAAATAAGCATCTATGTGCCTACTTGCACAGGTCAGCAGAGTTCAGATAGATAACCTAGATTTCTACCATTTCATGCAATAACATATCTCCATGATTGAGTGATTTAGCAGAAAACACAGCAGATAGCCAAGTTTTTCATCCATTCCTTCCATGTTCCCTTCCTTCAGCCAGTGGAATCCACGTATAAAGTCAAACATCCCCACCCCACTCAACAGGAAAGAGACCTATCACTCAGCCTTCAGCACTGCTGGAGCATATTCAGAACATAGCCAGTGGACAGTGGAGAGGTGAAAACAGATGGTCCAATAAAACCTTGTACACAAATGTGTTCAGAGATAAAATTCACAACAGCAGATATGGTAGGAACCCAGATGTCCATTAACTGACAAATGAAGAAAACATAATGTAGTTTATTCATGCACTGGGATATTATTCAGTCCTAAAAAAATCAATCAAGTACTCATTGGTGGGATAGCTCACTTGTTGAATACTTGCCCAGCATGAGGCCTCGGTGTCTGTTACTACCTTCATAAAATATATGTAAAAATACACAACTAAACAGGGGCTGGTCCATGCAATGACACAGATTTATGAAAATATAAGGCTGAATGAAAGAAGACAGACAAACATTGACTTGCAGTTGATTCTATTCATGTGGAGAATTTGGGAAATCTGAAGGAATGGGCAATACAGAAAGTTAGTGATTTAAAGAAGCCATAGGGAGAGGACATATTAGCAAGTGTTTGAAATCCCAGCACACCTACACCAAGGTAAGATATGGTATGAAGGGGTGGAGCCAGCCAGTATGTGTGCCTGGTGATGATGTGCTTCTATCTCAAATCTAGGCTTCCTTACCACATAGGTCTCTTCAGAAGTACTGTCTTAGGCTGAGCAGGCAGGAGGTTAGCAGGGAAGGAGTAAAGCCCACAGACATTGCCATAATGTCAGGTTTTCCTAGGCTTCACGTATCATCAATGCTGTGAGTATCATCAATGCTGTAGGAATTTCAGCCAGAAACTAGCTCTTCTAGGAAGACTCAGTAAAACTGAAAACTGTTTTCATTTCAGACACGATTGAGGCAGTCCATCAAGGAAGCTAGGATCTCAGCTATACTACACAATAGTATAAAATATATTTAAATTGATGTGTGACCTACATGACCTTATAGATAATTTTTATTAATTTTCACATATAAAGTATTTTGATCCAAATCTTTTCCAGTTACCTTCTATAATCCCTCCATCCCTGTCACAACCCCTGACCACTCAACCTCTTCTTTCTCCCTTCTTTCTGACAATCTCTACTTTTTTTTTTCTTTAATTGTCTTCCATCCTCCATATTGAAAGGTTGGTGGCCCAACAGTGTGCATGTCTGTGCATCAGTTCCAGGTCTACAGTGTTCTTCCACATCCTCTGAATCCTCTAATGAGTTGCTCTCTGAGCCTTGGAGGGCATGATAGAGATGCCTCCTTAAACATAAAATACTCAACAGTCCCATATTTTTGAGTCTTCCTCAGGAATCACTGTTAATGCACAGTTCTTTCCCTAAAAATCAAAGTTTTTAAAGTGTTTTTTTTAATTTAAATTTTATTAGTGTCTAATTCAGGGTAAATTTTTTTACTATGCAGATGATTTTTAAGTGTCAATCTTTGTATTTGCAAAAATGTAACTTGTCATTATAAGTTCCCAAGACTATTAGACATGGAAGAAAATTATTTGACCATTCTTACATTCAAATGCACATAAGGAATTCAAAACTAAAAAATTGTTCTCTCAGCTGGGCTAAGGTGGCACACATCTTTAGTCCCAGCATTTGGGAGGCAGAGGTTGGAGGATGGCTGTGAGTTTGAGGCCACCCTGAAACTACATAATGAATTCCAGGTCAGCCTGGGCTAGAGTGAGACCCTACCACGAAAAACCAAAAAAAAAAAAATGTTGTGTTATAGCATAATAATCTTTTTTATATTTAAAAGACTTGAAAAGTAGCACAAGTAACACTAGTACCTTATTTTCACTAGACTCATTCCTATAGTTACATTTTATAGTAAGTACTACTGAATCTCAGTATGATAATTAAAGACATCTTGAAATGAATTTGTTGGTATAAGTGTAAAATTCATGCAGTTTTCTTAAAATGAGGATTATAAGTACGAATCTGAAAAAAATGTAACAAAACTTTTGAGGGAGGATCTCAGATGACTAACCTTTAAGAAGCTGGGCTTTAATGTGCGAAGATATAAAGGTATTTGGTAGTCTTAGAAAATAATGAAAAAAATTAACTGGTGTTATAAGAAACACTGAATAAAATTTTATTTAAATCTTAGCAGAAATACAGGTTGACATGTATACAAAGATAAAATTTAAAACACATGCATTCATAAATGTTTAAATTAAAATATAACTTGAATTTTTTTTTGTATTTGAACATAAAACTACTTATTGCTGTGGTAGTTTGAATATATGGCCCCTTAAACCTATATGTTTTATTAAGCCTGTAAATTGGATCACCTGCCTCCTGGTAGGAAGCCGTGTCACTGGGGAAAATCCTGGGGTGCAGCCCTAAAGTGTGTTTGAAGACAGATCTGATTTCCAGCCCAGTGGTATGCAGAGAGGTCTAAGCTCTGCCAGGTTTCCTGTTGATTGCTGCATACTCCTACTAGCTGCTTTTTGTTTGTTTGGGTGGTTGATTGGTTGTATGGTTGGATTATTGGTAGGTTTTCTCTGTTTGGATTTATGGAAGCAACTTCTTCTGATCCTGATAGAATTTCCTCCTGGATCTGTAAGCTTGAATTAACTCCTTCCTCCCGTAAACTGTGCCTGGTTTTGATGTTTATCCCAAGGACCATGAAGCTGCCTACTGCATTACAACTCTCCACTTTGCAAAGACAGTTGAGACAATCTCTTCCTTATTTTAATGACATAACTTTGAATGTGGAATGTGAATGTGACATTTTCTTTCTTTTTTTTTTTTGTTTTTGAGGTAGGGTCTTGCTGTAGCCCAGGCTGAACTGAAATTCACTATGTATCTCACGGTGGCCTCAATCTCATGGCAATCCTCCTACCTCTGCCTCCGGAGTGCTGGGATTAAAGGTGTACACCACCACACCCAGATGAATGTGTGATATTTTCTACATGTGCTCAGTATTTACTCGCTACAACTCTACAATAGCACTGTAATATGTTTACATTAGACTTTGCATGTGCAGGATTCATATTCTTTTTTAATATTTTATTTATTTGCAAACAGAGATACAGACACAGACAGACAGAAAGACAGACAGAAAAACAGGCAAACAGAGAATGGGCATCCCAGGGTCTCCAGCAACCAAACACCAGATACATATGCCACTTTGTGTATCTGGCTTACCTGGGTACTGGGGAATTGAACCCAGCTTGTTAGGCTCTATAGGAAAGTCTCTTATCTACCGAGCCATCTCTCCAGCCCATCATATTCTTGGATATGCACACAAGTGAAATAAATAGCGTCATGCCACATATACACAATATGCTTCTTCCTACATAATTCATGAATAAAATACTTTTATTTCAAAATTTTAGTATCTCCTTAAATCGGATGGTTTCTGGTCAAAGTAGAGAAACACTTTTGTGATTCAGTCTCTTTGTACTATTTTTTTTCAAAATCAATTAGTTTTTGGAACTCCGAGTAATAATGTCTGTATGCAAATTTACTTGTAAGAGGAAGTCTATAGTTCACACAGTTAAAATGATAATGCTGAAATTAGTGGGGACAATAAACTTTAATATTATCTTGTAATTATTTTTAAATTTTATGCTGTTTAATGTGATATCATTATTAAAAAATTTAGCATATGGGGTGACTTTTACAATTTTATAGCATAATAGAAACTTAGATTTTACGATTTCGTTTGCACATAGGCATATTATTAACTTAGTTACATATAAGCATATTATTAACTGAATTCCCAAGTTACAGTGTATGTATAGTATATTTATCTTCATACACCAATGGCTCTACATTCTTTACCATTGGCAAGATAGTGTAAGCTTTAACCTATAAAATTTGGCTTAGTAAATTGATGCTTCCTTACCTAAAATAAATAAAAATTTTAAACTAATTAATGTATTTTTTACTATATTCCCAACTAGAAAATATGGGAAGATAATACTGTCTACACAGAAGAAGGAAAAGGCTATGCTAAGGTCTATCAGCTAGCTTGAGTTCAGCAAGTTAGTAGGATAAGTATAAAAGTCATGACTATATAGAAACATCCACTCTCTTGTTAATGTAACAGTTAAAACTTTCCCACAGTTACTTTTGCTTCACATTTCAAAACTCTACATTCATGTGGTTTGTGGTTTCGGTAATGAAATTTTAACCCTTTCAAGACTTTGTTTCATAACTTTCATAGGTTTAATTAAAAAAAAACTTAAGATCTGTATGGAACCACAAAATCCCCTGCATCTACATTCATGCCATATATATATATATATATATATATGTGTGTGTGTGTGTGTGTGTGTGTGTGTGTGTGTGTGTGTGTGTGTGTGTGTGTGCTTCTACCAAAATAATTTACCAATAAAATGATATTTGTATTTAAAAATTTTAATATCTCCCTAAATTGGATGGTTTCTGGTTAAAGTAGTGAAACACTTTTGTGATTCAGTCTCTTTGTACTATTTTTTTTCAGCATCAATGTTTTTGGAACCCAGAGTAATAATGTCTGTATGCAAATTAACTTGTAAGAGGAAATTTTGGGCACTCAGGAGACAGAGGTAGGAGTTCAAGGAAAATTCCAGGTGAGCCTTGGCTAGATTGAGACCCATAAAAAAGAGGAAAAAAATGTTACATGGAAGTGTCACTTCACCTGATTTCAAAATAATGACACACTTTGGTGAGTGAAACCATTCTAAAAGAGAGTATAGAACAATCAATTGGATAGCGAAACCAGAAATTTCCTTAATGCTCATCTGGCTTTTGATAAAGATAAGAAAAATTACAAATAAGAAAGAAGAAAAATCTTTGATTTTTTTTTCTTAGAGGCTGTTAATGTAACTCATTTTGTAGAGTGCTTGCTTATGAAGTCAGTCCTAGGTTCAATCCCCAGCTCCACAGAAACCAGATGTGGGAGCACACCTGTAATCCTGGATTTTGTGAGGATCAGTAGTTCAAGATTACTCTTTGCTGCCAAGTGAGTTTGAAGTCAGCTAGCAATACATGAGACCCTGCTTAAATAATAATAATAATAATAATAATAATAATAATAATACACATAATAATAGTATATGGTAGTAGTATAATAATAGTAGTACACATAATAATAGCAGTAGAAATTTACACTGTGAAAAATATGGAATACACATGTAGAAAAATGAAATATAATTTCATCTGACATAATATTTAAAAATTCAATTTATCTGAATTAAAAGCTTATATATAAGAATGGAATTCTTGGGCTGGAGAGATAACTCAGCAGGTAAGGCAATTGTCTCCAGTGCCTAAGGCCCCCGGTTCAATTCCCCAGTACCCACATAAGCCAGAGTCACAAGGTGGTGATCCTGGTTCTCTCTCTCTCTCTCTCTCTCTCTCTCTCTCTCTCTCTCTCTCTCTCTCTCTCTCTCTCTCTCTCTCTGCTTGAAAATGAATTAATAAAAATAGTTTTTAAAAAGAATGGAATTCTTAAAGTACTAGAAGAAACACTGGAAAAACAGCCTTGTTCTGGCCTATGATTCATTTTGGATATAACTTCAAACTGCTCACAACAAAAAAAATAATAAACAAATTGGCTTCGGCAAACCTTAAAAAAACTCATGTATAATACAGGTAACAACAGAGTAAAAAAATACAAGGGCTGGTGTGATTGCTCAGTGGTTAAACCACTTACATGAAAAACCCAACAACCCTGGTTTGATTCCCCAGTACCCGTGCAAAACCAGATACACAAAGTGGCAAATGCATCTGGAGTTAGTTTATAGCATCTGGAGGCTCTGGCCACACCCATTCTTCCTGCCTCACTTCTCTCTGCCTCTCCCAGCATTGAAAATAAATAAATATAATTAGTTTTAAAAAATACTAACTGTGGACTGAAAGAATACACATACCATAAAAACATTTAATACCCAAAATAAATAAGAAATCCAAAACACATAGTTAGGAAGAAATAATGCTGCATAGACAAAGAATACATACAAATGACCATTAGGTAAAGTTATGGAAACCTTTCTCAACATCATCAGGTCAATATACATTATAACCCAAAAGAGATGTCACCTGACACCTGTTAAATGGCTTCCATCAAGAAGACAGAGAAAGCAAGTGTGTGGGGGTAGAACATAAAATCAACACCTTATAACCTGTTGGTGACAGTGATATACCAGTACATGCATTATCTTAAACCGATGGAAGTTCCCCAGAAAAACTAAAACTAGAGCTATCATATCATCCAGCATTCCTACTGTGGGAAGACAGACATCAAAGGATCTGAAATCAGCATGCCAGTGCATGCTATCTGAAGTTCATGGTAGGATGCTCCACAGTAGTCAGATCAAGGGGAAGCTGGCCAACATCACAGAATTTTAGCTGCACAGTAGGTATAAATTTAAGGAATCTCTTATACAGTCTTGTGACTACAGTTCATGATGTTTTATAAACTTGAAAGTTGTCTGAATATATTTCAAATATTCTCACCACAAAAAAGATAAGCAGGTATTAATCATTACACATTGGATACATATTTTAAAACATCATGCTGTAATGCAGGGTGTGGTTGTGCACTCCTTTAATGCCAGAACTTTGGAGGCAGAGGCAGGAGAATCTCTGTGAGTTTGAGGCTACCCTGAGACTACATAGTGAATTCCAGGTCAACCTGGGTTAGAGCAAGACCCTACCTTGAAAAAAAAAAAACAAGTGACAAAACAACAACAAAAAATCATGTTGTAGTCCCAACATACCTGTAATTTTAATTTTCAGTTAAAATTGTAAAGTCATGCCAGGCTCTCAAACACACACACACACACACACACACACACACACACACACACACACACACACACCAAACAAACAAACAAACAAACAAGCAAGCAAAAAACTTCTGCATAGAGATATTTGGAAAGCAGCCTGGAAAGTTGAAGAATATTAGCTGTGTCTCAGCAACAAGTATCGATGGCTGACTTCTCAAAGGAAAAAAAAAAAAAAACAGAAGAAATAGACTGTATTTGAACATGCAGATAAAAATGCCAATCTATAACTGTGTTCCCAACAGAAATAAAAATGAAGGAATTTCTAGACAACTGATGTACTTTTTGGTGCCTGGTGAGTTCCATCTGCACTCTGACTCTAGCAGAAATTTCAGCCTGACTCAGCCTTCCCCAAATCTTGTCATTTATTATAGAAATTTGGTGATCATCTCTCTTGAAGATTCCACTATAACAGAACTGATGGGTTATTTGTCCCGGGAAAGACATTCTCTCCAAGATTTCTTCCATGTGTGTATACTCATTGAGTGGTCTTTGAAAAAAATTGAACCTCAAAAATAAAAAGGAACCTCAATTAGTCGAACCAACCTTGCTTTAAGGGGACACATGCAAGGGTGAAACACATGTATTCCTCAGAAATTTAGAAAACAAGCTTCTGTACCTAGATTGTGGTTGTCTCCTAACCCTGTTATGAGTAAAAGTCGTATTTCTGCATTCCTTGGGCAACGTAATACCTTAGCCTCTGTCCCACACATGTAGGTTAGATTACATTCTGGCAACACAAATCCCACTTTCTTCCAAATGACAGTTTCTCACAAAAGATGGGTCTTTTGTAAAATAAATGTATTCTTTTATGTTCTCAGCTATTTTCCGTCCTTAACATTGCTCAATGTTTCAAGCATTCTGAAAACACACTATGACTGTGCATCTGCCTTTTTCTACTTAATTTGGATTCGAATTTTCTGGTCTTGGTAACTGACCATTTTGATATCTTGTTTGCATTGGTTCTTTCTATTTTTGAATGACTGGATGATTATTTATATTTTAATGCTCAAATTTCTAAATGGTGTCCATATTAAAGATAGAGTAGCACTTTATGTTTTTATATGTTGACACCATGAAGTTTCAAACCAATATAACTAAGGACTAAAAGAAGTCCATTGTAAGTCTAAAAAGGAAAGAGAATTGTGGTTTTTATTTTTACTTATATCCAAAATTAATATCTCTCTGTCTTCTAGAAAAAGAGTCAAGGAATAATGGATAGACTAAAATATTTAAACCTGGATGGGATGGCAGACACCACCGAGTTGGATACTCTATATTGGGAAATAAAGGGAAAGGGAGTTTGGCAACGTTGGATAGTCAAAATGAGCATTATGACTTCTGATGCTTAACCAATGTGAGGCTATTTTGAATATTGTCTATCATTATAGTCAAGTAATTGTGACATTGTCTCTTTAATACAGAGCAGACTTAAGTACAGTAAACCTATTTTACACATCAGTGCATTAAATAGCATACCTCTATAAAACATGACTGTCATGGTTGTCATCACCACAGAGGGGAAAAAAGTGAAGAAACCCATAAAGTGTAGCTTACTGAGCATATCACAAGGCATGGGGGAAGGGTCGGCATTTCTTACAATTGGAGGCATAGCCTGTTTCTGATACTCAGTTCTTTGTGACCGTTTCATGAACTTGACTTAATTCCATTTATACCAAATAATTTGAAAGAAAATATTCTTTTAAAACATCAATATAGATTTTTTTTACTTAGGAAACAAATGAATGTCATGAGATGTTCTTGCACTTCTGAACTGTCTACACGGATTGACATTCTTAAATTTCAGGTGAGGGACATCATAAGAGGATTTCTGAATGGCTGATGAAATAATGATTTATACAGTAATTCTGCTCTGAAAAGCTAGAAATTGAAAATCTCCACAGCATATACTCATGGAATTTATATTTTTAAGTTATATTTCCCATGTCCTCTGAATTCCCTAACCTCATCCCAGATTACATGCAGGAACGTGAGACACATGAGGTATTTCACTTGCGGGAGATTCCTCTGTAATTTTCAGGTACTATGTGGTGAACTCATACCAAATGGGAAATGTTATCTCGCAGAATGAGAGGAAAGGTGTTTAAACAAGATGGTCTCGTGGAGAAGGCATTGTTCTATTTCTTTTGAAAACTTTGCTCTGATATTGCTTACAGAGTGAGATGCATGTAAACCAATAACAATCATTCAATCTATGCCATTAAGGTAACTTCCTATGTGCACTGGAGGTTGAGATATTGGGATATTGTATTTGCATATATACAGTGTGTGTAAACCTATTCTACCATTTTCTGGGGCAGCAATCATATTTGGTTTAATGTCTTTTAAGTCCCATAAAGTAATATTAGGAAATTTTGCTACTTGGGTAGTGAGCAATGCAAGCTGTGGTCTTAACTCATCATAACACTACTCACTTGACTCTTGGGGCTTCATTGAATTGGAGATATAAATATGACAGAGGCACAAAAATGAAGCTGTAGTGCTCTTATTTTAGAGTTTAGAGGAGACAGAATAATACATATTTGTGTTTGCTGGTAGGTACAAATTCACCGACTGTCACTTCAACAAGAAACAAGATAAAGAATTTCATTAATTGTTAACTTTCGACAATGATTCTCTTGAGGATCATATAAAACACATGTGCCAGAAATCATTTCCTTCACCCCATTTTCTACTGTGTACTTAGTAGGAGCTCAAAACCTTTCTTGTATCTGCTGCAACTAAGCACCTTTCAGACTATGTTGTGCAACCATTGTGAGGAAATATATACCAATTTAAGACTCATAACAAGTCAACTCATTCAGTTCTTATCGTTTATTTCTGACCAAGAGCAATCTTAAAGTTTGGAAATCTGGTCTCTGTTACTTCCCTTGAAACTTTCTAATTTGACTACGTATGAAGAGAAATAATGATCCAACTAGGAACTTTGAAGAAGTTAAAATTTTAAATCATACAAACCAAGAGAGTATAAACAAAACAATTTTTTTTTTCTTTTTAAAGCTAATTTTAACAGATTAAAAATATTTAACATAGTTGGGCTTGGTGGCACATGCCTTTAATTCCAGCACTTAAGAGTCAGAGGTAGGAGGATCATTATGAGTTCGAGGCCACAAACAACCAAACAAACTAATATAAAACTATATATAGATATAGATATAGATATAGATGTAGATGTAGATATAGATAGATATATAACTATAGATATAACTTTGTATATATACATATATGTGTATGTGTGTGTGCAGACTAATTGTAATGCTATAAGTTATAGATAGGGGCAATATTTTTATTTTCCTCTAGGATATACATTTTATTTTCCTTTTTAAAGTTTTTTAGATCTACCCAGAACAAAGGAAAGCAATACTCATTTTGAATTTATAGTTCTTCCTTGTTTTCAAAACAATTTTCTCCATCTAGAGAGTTGCAATTTTGGTTGTATTCTGTTATAATAGAGCAGTTCCAAGGCACCACATGGATTTCACATGACCATTACATATTTAGAACTATAGGCATGAAGGCATTCATTCATTGCTACAGGCAACTGTGGAACAATTTGAGGAAGGGAACTGAACATGAAATGCAAATCCTTGCTCATTACTGAGAATGGGGAAGGGGACAGATGTGATCCCAGAATTCAAGACTGGAATATAGACATTAAAAAGCACTTAAGTACTAGTGAGCTTATAATAGCAATGCTATGTATTATATCATAATAACAAGTATGGGTGCATTTTACATTGCAAATGAAAATTTGTCCTGTTTTTAGTGAGAAAAATTTTGATAGAAACAGTCACAATATTGTAAACTTCTTCAGTGATAATAATGTATTTCAAGTTCTATGGCCAATTACAAATTAAAGATCTGCAGAAGTGAGTTAGCAATGAGAAATGCCATCCTGAGAGAGCTCAGTAAGTCATTTCATAACTGCATCATTGCCAGTCAGTCAGTCCTCTCTCTCTCTCTCTCTCTCTCTCTCTCTCTCTCTCTCTCTCTCTCTCTCTCTCTCTCTCTCTCTCCCTTTTCAAGCCAAATGAAATGATACGGAATAATACCCATGTGATGGTTTGAATGTTAATGTATGTTCCCCATTGCCTCAGGTATTTTTAAGGTTAAGCTTCTTGCTACCAGAGGGGTGGGGGGGACACTAGCTACCATTATAATTTATAAATAAAATATCAAAATAGTTTAACTCAGTAATTCCGGTCTGAATTCTAGCCCAAAGGTATGCAGTATGAGCTCTGGTGGTGCTTGCTGCTAGTTTATTTATTATTTTTAAACTTTTTTCTTTCATTTTATTTTTCTGGATGTTTGGTTTTCTCATTCTACTTGGATATAAGGAATGAGCTTCTTCTGCCACCTCTGTAAATTCCACTGAATCTGTAAGCTTGAAATAAATCCTTTTCTCCCATAAACTATGTCTGTTTGGACGTTCATCCCAGCAATGTGGAACTGACTACCAAAACCACCAAATTATATATATATGTAGTTTAAACAAATTAATTCTTACATATTTTAGTACCCTAAATACACTTTTAATTAGTTATTTGAGAGTAGCTATAATTAAGTAAAACATATACCTGATCCAAAAAAGCCAAATAATTTGCTTTGTAGGTATTATAGTTACCTTCTCCTTGATCCAAATGAAAGCAGCTGATGGGAAGGAAGGATTTATTTTTGGCTTCTAGTCTCCAGGGGAAAGTATGGAATGAGCAGAGGCTGGACATCACCTCCTTGCTAATGGCAGGTACAAAAAAGTAGCAGCAGTAGAGTAAGTGAAACTCTAGCAAAGAGAGCAGGCTCTATGTCCCCTTGCTATGCCTGCCTCCAACATCATGTTTCCTCCAGCAAGGTTCCAGCTCTCAAATTGATGCCAGCTGGGGACAAAGCATTCAGACAGTGATGGTTCAGGCAGGCTCCAGAGACCCCCTACCCTTGAGTGGGAGGTGTTTAGTTAGAGCTAAAACCTAGGCACTAAAACTGATTGGGCAGGTATGAACCAACCACCTGTTTCCCTGCTCACCTAGGGCAGGAAATACTGAACAGAGAATCCTCTCTCTCTTCCTCACATGGCAGGCTAGCAAAAGGACCTCTGAAATTCCAGAGCTTCTGTAAGCCCCCCCACCACAGCCTAATGTCTGGTGGGGGCTCAGTGTTCTTTTTCACATGAACCTCTCCTCATAATGGGAGCCCTCTGTTATCTTTTCTTCTGCTGCTTGTTTGACTGAACAGTATAAATTCTGTTAAAACTCTCCATGTTTTCTCCCCACACTGGTGGCTGGAGAACTCTGTAATTCCCCATGTTCCCTTAAATAATAAAGTCTCTCACTAAACCTTAATATCTTGTTGTCTATGATTTTAATTCTTTGACTTTGTAGACAATTATTGGGGTACTCCTTAAATTTTGGGGTGCATTGGAATTTTTGCTGGGCATTATCTAAATTCTAATCCTCAGCTCACCCCATTGAAAGACCACATGTGTTAATGGGGCACAACTCAAACCACCACAGTAGAAAAGGAGCCATCATTATAATTTATGAATCAAATAATGAGTTTAACTCAATAAATATTTTAATAATTCCTGTCTCATTGTAAACTGCGATGTAAATTTCTCCTGGTTCAAAGCATTTTATTCAGCAGAGATTAGCTATGAAATTGTTACTTCAATTTTTAAGCTATAATTTGTTCCAATATAATTGATTCAAAGTAGCACATTTTCATTGAGGTTTAAAAATACAATGATGTTGCTTTAACTTAACATCAAGCTGGACTTTTTGCTAAGCTATTTCTTTTATAGCTAAGTATCACACATATTAAAGGCTATTGTTACCTAATTCCTCAGGGTAGAAGGAGTTCAAAACCACATATTGGAAGAAAATACATCACCTTTATTTGCTTACAATGATCATTGCCAAAGACTCTTTTCACAGCTCTGAGCCATTATGTCCCTGAGTGTCAATTCAAAGTTGTTTGCTTGGCTTCCAGTGGGGTGTTGGTTATTGTGTATCTGTCTGTACTATTCTCATTATAAGTGACAATCATAGAATATTCTGCTCAATACCACCTCTGTCATTGTTGGTGTTCTCTATTAGACTACTTTGGCTGTTTCCCCCCTTCCTCTCACAAGTGGATATAAAACGCAAGTCATTCATCAGAAGAATACATAGTTGACTTAGCTTTCAAATCTGCGCCTGCTGTCATTTTCTATAGTTGAGATTTTTTTACCCGAAGCATTGAATGTCTCACTGTGACATCAGGCTGCGGTAATTAATCATTAAATAGCGATGGAGGTAGAGGACCCCAGAAAATATCTCCCTCCACTACCATATGCTAGAGCCAGATGCAAGCTAGTACTGAGAAAGAGGCTACAAGGGCTGACAGTATCCTGCTGTGATGGCCAAGTTCAGTGTCCTCCTCACTGAGGACCAGAAACAGAATGCTTGCTTGCTCTGACCTTCATTACCTGACACCATTTAAAAGACAAAATGTCTGTGCTAATGTACTGGAAGTTTGAACATTTAATCACATTTTAATGAGGATACAAGTATTTTTTCACACTTTACCTAATTTTTCTTAGTTTCCTTAGTAACAAATAAAAATCACTTTAGCAACACGTATCTGTTCACAGTAAAAGAAACATTAAATTTATGAACTAAGAAAATTAGGTAAAACAAATATAATGTATTGTTTTAAGAAACTTAGATAATAACTAGAGGGATTGGGAATGCTGACATCAGGTATTACAAGGGCTATTGTTTAAAAAAAAAAAAAAAGAAGTGAATCTGTTGTCTGTTTCTCCACAGGGAGTTAACAGATCTCAGGAGTGGGAGTTCTTGGAAGACATATGAACTCCACTCAAGGTAAAATTTATTAACAATTAGCATTCCTAATGTGCAGTTGTCTTCATCATGAGATGTCTGTCTTCTCTGAACATGGCCTCATGGAAATGCCACCATTTGAGAGAGTAGAATCCCCTGATGATTGAAGAGTTTTAAAAGTTTACAATCTATATTTACCAACTTGACATACTTATCATTGCATTAGCAATTCATTTATATATTAAATATAAAATAGCAACCTAGATTTAAAAAATACCAACCTTACCATATTCTTGTGTATAGAGGATAACTCTAGTTTATAATAGGGACTTTTTTTTCTGTACTAAGATAAAAATGAAATCTTTGCATAGTTTGCATTAGGCAAGTCTTGTATATTATCTCTCTTGTTCTAGCATCTATGGAAGACTAATATTTACAGATTTATCTTTGAACACATCCCTTCCAAGCTCATTGGCCAAATTGATGAATTTTTGAAAAACAGTTTTAGTTAATGATTCTGTTGCAATTTTCATTCATACTTTGAAAGCAAAATTAAAACCTTTAAATTAGGAAAGCTTACAAAATATTGAATAATCCAGTACTATTTAGGTATTATTACTTCATCCTTATTATGGCAAAGTAGCAACTGAAATTCTGAATGATTAACTAAGAGCTCCCTTGTGGTGAATAGAACATCAGAGTACAGAACTACATATTTGACCATGAAGAGTTTCCAGTGGACTTCAGTTATAATTGGGCCTTCTTACTAACTACTTTAGATTGGACTCTTCTACCAAATACTTTAAATTTGATAACATATCTCTTTCCAAATAAGATTATATAAACAGATCTGAGATAAATGTATTTGAAATTATAAGAAAATAAAAATGGAAAGATTTGTGATACATTAAATATCAAATGCTTTGTTTACTTTTTAGATTTTATTTATAAAATTTTTATTTTATTGTAGACTTCATGCCAATAACAGAAGTGCTGATAGCGTGAAAGATATATGTGTGTGACAGGTGTTCCACATGGATAAACCTGTGTGCAATTCTGTGATGATTTTTGTTAGTGCAGTTGGTTATTTAATGCCTGTAAGCATGCCTTATAAGACTTAGTTGAAAGAGAAATTTGAAGCTGTCTTTTGACTCATTGAAACTCGGCCGTTTTCTTTTCTGTTATAATGAAATGAGAATTAAAAATGCTTCACAACTAGAAGTTCTGTATGGTATGTAAACAAGAACTCTGCTAACTAAAAGTTCTTGTGATGACCTGTAATGTGATTTTCTTTTTTCCTTTCAGTACGTAATTCCTCAGGCTCAAATCTGGACCTAAATTCTCTGAGACAATAGTGTTTTCTATTCCACTTCTGATTTTTAACTTAAGAGCTGTTGGGTTGAAGACTAGTAGTCTGTTAGCTAGTGATGACTGTCGGGTTGATAGCTTTGTGCCTTTCTGAGTGGACAGAGTAGCTATCTTTAGTTAATAGTTTTTATGCCTTTCTAGTTGGAAAGCTGCCTCTAGTCGTTGTTTGTTGTTGTTATTGTTTTGTGATTTCTCTACAACATTCTACATCAATATCCAAAAATGAAGAAAGAGATAAAAGAACAAAGGCTATTTCTCATTATTATGTTTTCTCATGCATTAGGATCTTTGAAGACATCTCAACTTGATTTTTGGTCTATTTTATGTACTTTAGTGTTACTTTTGTTTGTTTGGTTTGCTTGTTTTTTTTCCAGATAGGGTCTCATTCTAGCCCATGTTGACCTTGAACTTACTCTGTATTCTTAGGATGGCCTTGGATTCACAGTGATCCTCCTACCTCTGCCTCTTGAGTGCTGGAATTAAAGGTGTGTTCCTCCACACCCAGCTGGTGTTCCCTTCTGTCACAAATCTCCAAAATAACAATATTTTCTGGACTTAAGCATATGGTTGGAATCTTCAGGATTTATGATCAGCACAAATCTATTTTTTTGAGAATCAATACTTCTGTCAAGATTCAGTATAGTTAACTGAAATCAGACTGGTGTGTTTAATTTATGTTACTCCTGTAAACAAGATTCCTAGACAACAAAGTTAAGGGTATGAATTCTGCTTTCACAGTATTTTATTGTCTATTAATATTTAGAACAGACAGCTAAAGTACTCAGAAATTTAGAGTTCAAAACACAAGACCATTAAGTTCTCTTATATTTAGAAAAAGCAGTTACAATCATGCTGGAGAAATTGGAAGGATGATATATTACTGTCATATGTGATATTTATCATTTTAGGTGTAGTGTTGTTAGTCTAAGGCTTTATGTTTCTGTGTGTTTCTTTGGCAAATGATTGAAATATATATTGCCTGGCAAAAAAGTAGATTTCCAAAATATAGAAAATGTACCCTTTGCAAACACAAGCATAGATTGCTTCAAGTGTCTAAGCATGACATTAATCAAAACTCACTGTAATCCTCAGATTCTGATCCTGCAATGTTAAACTCCAATGGAAGCTCCAGAGCCTTTAAAAGGTGCTATAGATCTATCTAATTTAATCTCATGAGGAGTGCAATTTCTTGGAAAACATTGCCCATCTTTCACCCCATAAATGTGAAGTAATCAAGATCACTAATTAAAACTCTTTCTCAGTTCACGAAGGAGTAATGAGAGAATGTCGAATTATATTCATGTACTCACTATGACATTGACGGTGCTTTATCCGTTGACACATATGATACCGCCAGTCTGTTGCTTCATAGGAAATGATGTGTTGACATTTATGTTCTTTACCTAATGATGTGTATTTCAATGACGGCTTTCATCTGTATTAGAAGCAACTATTGTAAGAGCAGTAAGTGGAAGAGCAGGGAAACCTGGCCTCATTCTAATTGTATAAGTGGAGACTATTACCCTGGGCTAGACATATTACCAATTAAGCTCAGAGTTTAATTTAAAACACCACAAACTCCAACACTGTTGGATTATTATTATTGTGATCAGTTGTATTTACTGATAAAGTATATTTTCCCATATTTTATATTTGTTAGAAAAATTAAACTAATACTTTTTATTTTAAATTTCTTTCTAAAAATATTTTATTTATTTATTTATTTGAAAGAGAGAGAGAGAAAGAGAGAGAGAGAAAGAGAGAGAGAGAGAGAGAGAGAGAGACAGGAAGATAGAGATAATGGCACTGCAGGACCTCCAGCCATTGAGAATTAACTCCAGACGCATACATCATTTGCCACCTTGTGCTTCTGGATTTATGTGGGTCCTAGGAAATTGGACCAGGTACTTAGGCTTTGCAGGTAAGCACTTAACCACTGAGAAATCTCTCCAACCCCATTATACTTCTTAATCGATTTTAAATATGTTAATACTCTCAGTAATTATCAGAAAAATCACCAGGCCTGGAATAGTTGACCTCATCACAAAGATAGGCTGTTAATATTTCCAAAATTGATGAGTCTGTTTCTGTGTAAGTTATTTAGACTTCTGGTTAATGCTCAGAAAAATTGTTCCTTGAAACAATTTATGATTTTAAGTTTCATTCAGCTTCTATTTAGTCTTCTTAGTAGTAAACAAAATAGAAAGAAAATGATTTATTCCTTATGAGCTAATAATTTGTCATGGCTTGCTCTTAAAGGTATGTTCAATGCTATGGTCTTAAAACTTTCAACAAACTTACTATTTGAAAGAAGCCTGTGAAAAGAAAAGGTTCTCAGCATAATTGAAGTAACTGTTTTCAAAACAGGCAATACACCATAGTTGAACTTATTTTTTCTAGTAAAGAACTTCATTGGAAAAAATATTCCTTCTAAAATTTACATTTTATATGCCGATATTATTTTACTATGGAAGTCCATTTTGTTTGGCAAATATGCTATTTTTTTTTAAATTTCTGTAATTTCTTTGAACATGGTTTATCGCTTTCTTAATCTTTCTTAGAGTAGGTATTTGACAGTAAAGTCATTGTTAACACTGATGTGGTCTAGCAGGATTCTCCGAAGGGCTCCCACAGTTCTTCCCTTGCATGTGTATTGAATCACTGTCTTTCCTGTGACAGAATGAATGCCACGTTGATGACTATGACCTCCTAAGTTAAGTCATAAAAGCCAGCACCATCTCTTTCCTTCTCACCTGAACACATGAAGCCTACGACATCTAAAAACAAAGCTTAAATTAATTCTGTCCAGAATTTTATAGATCACAGCCGATTCATTTTTCAAATCAGATCCTTAGGAAACTTAAATGAGTAGTTAGTTCCACTTGCCCACAACTGTCATTAATTATAGTTTTATACTTTATCTTTTATTATGTGATAAGATGTAATCTTTTCTAATTAATGGATTTGTGTAATTAGTATTTGGAAGTACAGAAGGCTTGTAAAGCATCTGAACGCATTATGGATAATTGGAGCTTGGGAGTGGGCTCAGTGGATCAAACATGCATTACTGAATTCAATTCCCTGTTCATATCCAAAAATGAACATGGTCACATATGGCTGTGACTCTAGTTCTGAGGGTAGGCAGAAACAGCAGGATTACTGTGGTTCTCTGGTCAGCCAGTCTCACTAAGAAAATGGTGAGCTCCAAGTTCAGTGAGACTCCTTTCAAGGAAATAACACAGAGAAAGGTATCTATCATCCTCCTCTGGCCTCTGACTGTGTGCACACAAGGCACATGCATCTGAACATATACAGGCATTCCTTTCACATACACACTCTCACCCAAAATATAATTAAATAATCTTCTTGGAGTTAAGTATAAACGAAGTGTTAAGCACAATCAGTACTTAGTATCTTCTGAATATTCACATAAAATTCTTTAAAATTTTTTACTAATTGACAAAAAAATTGGAATTGATATCAGAATATCGAACAAATCACAGTATTTTTTTTTTCATCAGCTGGTTAACCCTAGTAATATTTTGCTGTAATATTGCTCATTTCTAAACTGTATTCCGAAGTTTTCACTACCATGTGGCTCTGAGTATGTCAAAGTTCCCTAGGCCTCAGTGGATTCTGGGGGCATTTGTCACTGTTCCAGTGCTCTGACAGAAATAAACCCAGATTAGATGCAGATTTACATAATCAATGCTCTAAAATGGAACAACCTATTTGAGTCAACTTTACATAACTATACCATCGATTTGCAGATTCACTAATTACAGATCCTGGTTTTGAGCTTGTCTGAGAACCTTTTTTTTTTTTTTACAAATTACATTTGGTCAACTTTGATACTATAATTTGATTATTTCATGATCAATATTAATGGGAGTAAAAGAAAAAAAAGGTAATGGTTTCTGTGAAGGACCAATTTGTTTAATGGCTATGGAGAAGGTATAAAAGCCAAAATATCCATTCTTGCACTTGACTGACTAAGATGTGCTCATGTTGTGATGATAAATGTAACAATTAGTAGAGAACATCACATGGAATAAGTTAAATGAGGATTAAAAATACAGAGTCACACAACAGAATTTATTTTGAGAATATTCTGCAACTACACCCAAAAGCATCTTTTTGCTTTAAAATTTAAACATTAGAAACCATAATCATTTGCATGATTCTAATACAATATTTCCATTGTTGTGTTTTAATCAAGAAACAACTATAGTAGAAATAAGTCATAGGTATTCACTCAGATTGGGTGTTGTAGTCAGCTTTCTACTTAGTGTGACCAGAATCCAACTAAAAGCAGCTTGTGGAAGAAAGGGCTTATTTTGTCTTACAGACGAGGGGAAGCTTCATGATGGCAGGGAAAACAATGGCATGAACAGAGGGTGAGCATCACCTCCTGGCCAACATGAGGTAGACAACAGCAGCAGGAAGGTGTGCCAAACACTGGCAAGGGGGAGCTGGCCAGAACCCCCATGAGTCTTCCCAACAACAGAGCTACAACAGGATTCCAATTCTAACATTGCCATCAGCTGGAGATCAAGCATTCAGAATACATTCCTTTGTGGAGGACATGTGGATCAAACCACCACATGGGACATACTGGAAGTTGTCCTGTTTTTGAAAGATAACAAACGTAGTGTAAATACTTGAAATTCAGACCCATTGGAATCATGAAAGGTGAGGTGGGATATATGGCAACATGTAAAAGTTAGAAGTTCAGAAAGATACAACCACCAGGCAAATCATCCAGATTTGATGTAAAGAGGAAACTGCCCTTTCCCCTGCCTACAGCTGGAAGGATGTGGTCTTTTCAGAACCAATATGAAGCATAGAGATATGTAATTGTGAACTTGGTCATTTTTGTGCTGATGTCATGTTCTACATATCCTGAAACTTCTTAGACTCTTGAATGAAGTTTAGACAATGAAGGAGCTATTAAAAAAATTCATTAAAAAAAGATAAAAATGAAATGAAGAAAGAAAGGAAGAGCAGAAGGAAGGAAGGAAGGAAGGAAGGAAGGAAGGAAGAAAGGAAGGAAGAAAGGAAGGGAGAAAAGGAGGAGGATGGTGCTAGGAGCCAAAGGATTAAATACCAACTACCAGAGTCAACATAAATTGGTGGGATGTACAAGTATAAAAATTTAAATGTGAAAGGTCTTTGGGGAAAGACATTGGGATTGCCACAGACTATAGAATTAAACAGTAAAGCTGCCATTTTCAAAGTAATAACTCAAAATAGAGAATTTGAAATATTGCTGTGATGGTTAGGTTTTGTTGTCAACTTGGATATATTAATTATCTTGGGTGGGTCTCTGAGGATGTTTACAGGAAGGCAGCCTCTCAGCAAGGGGCAGGATGTAAAGAAGCTCAAAGAAGCTGGAAGTAAACATCCTTTCCTGTGTGGGCCATTCAGGAAGGAATTTCCTGAGACTCAGGAAGCCATTAAGTCTGGGATAGGGTTGCAAGACCCAACCCTAAGACTATATAAAGGGGAAGAGATTCTCTCCTTGGCCCTCCTGCCTGTTCCCTGTTCTCTGTGTGTGGTGTCGGTGATGGGTTTTTCTCTCTGCTCGGACCTGTGAAAGAGGGTCAGCCTCTTTCGCTGTTGCAGAACTTCCCTTCAATCTGTAGTTTCAATAAATGCTTTCCTCCCCTAAATTGTGCCTTGTTTGAAGATTCATCCCAGCAGCGTGTGGCTGACTGTGACAATTGCACATATAAATTTTAAATGGAGGAAAAGGCTCTAATATAGTTTGAAGTGAAAAACTTCAAAAGGCAAAATATATTGAATTTACGTACCTTTGGAAGGCCTAAGAAATAGTTAGATATAATGACAGCCCAGGATTAGAATTCAAATTCAGTAGCAGGACTACAGAGATTTGCGAATCTGACAATGGAAAGTATTATTTCTCCAATAACAAATGTTTCCTCCTACTTTGAATTCTACAAGACTTTGAAAGATCTTCAGAGCTTTGTGTAGAAATTAGCATTAGCTGGCATTCAGAAAATGTGATCACACATGGCTATGTGGCTAAACACACCCAGAACAATGCATGGAAAACTTAAGTCTGACACTCTTGCTCTAGATAGTATAAAAGACAAAATATTTGACAGGTCTATAGGAAGTGTCAGGTAGAGGACAAATTTTTAAGTAAGACTAATCAGAAGCGCACATCGTGTATCGTCTTGAACAGATCATCAATAAAGTATGTTTCAGTCTCTAAAACCAAAACTTAAAATCTCTAAGAATACAAAAAGGCAACTGAATGAAAGCCATGTTTAAAATAGGTTGTGCTTTTTTTTTTTTGAGAATTGAACCCTTTTCTATAGCAGATCTCAACTTTTGCCTGTCTTCTGCTGAAGATTGGGCTCCAGAGGAGAATGAATCAAATATTCTGATACATAGCTTTATAAAACTTTTATTTATGTAATTAAAATTCAAGTAGCTAAAAGTGGATACAGTATACAGTTGGATTGCCTATTTAGCAGAGGCTGAGTTTGAGAAAAAGACACAGAGAAATAATGTCTTTACATGAGTTCTTTGGATCTCTTCACTCAGTCATTGTTGCACAAAGTGAAACTTTACTCCAAATGCTTATTATTTGGAAACAGAAAGGCTTTCTTTTGTTGTTGTTAAAGGGTACAATGAAAAAAATGCATAAATCAACCTTCTCTTCTCTATTTGGATGACTTTGGTAATATGCATTCATCTATTTAAAGAGAGATGTCTTTGGAGACTTCCTTTTTTGCATAAAAATTACATTCAGCATCTCCCAGCCTCTTTTGTTCACTAAAATTAGATTTGCTCACTTACACAATCTACAGACCTCCTTTGTTCAGATTGAAGTCACACATGCTTTTTTACAGCACACCTTTCTCTCACTTACCTCCCTCAAAAATTAAGTAATAATATGTACTGCAAGTTATCCTACCACAATGCAGTATGCACAGTGGTGATTCATGGAGTGCACTCATGTGAGCTAAAGGCCACCTTATATTAAAAAGCTGAAAAGAAAATTATCAAAGAGTAAGTATTACCAGTACAATGATGTTGTGAGAGTGATTACTGTGGCCTGTAATCTTCACCAACAGTTACAGAGTGTCCATAAGTCATCCGACTGAACACAGGACTTACACACCCATCCTGTGGCTCCTCTATGCAATGGAGTCCTAACACAAAGTGGATGCTAGAAAAATGCTGGGTTCTCTGGCTTATGTGACTAGAGTACAGTGCTCAGCATTTCAGATGTGTGACCTCACTTTAATTAAGAACTCTTAGCTTGACCATCAGTGAGGGAAGTCAACTATATTATAATAGAAACAACAACAGAAAGGCTATCATTGAATATAGTTGCTGAATAGATTTTTTCAGATATTTTATACTTCTACAGTGATGTTTAAAGACTTTAAAAAAATCTACATGGTCAAATGAAGAGGTTGACATTGTGTTGTGATTATACTTGGCTTTGTCCTTGCAACATGCATAATAACTGTTGGCAAACCAGTTAGCCTTAAGTATTGAAGGGGACACTAGTGAGAACAGCCTTGAGGGGAGCAATGGTGAGTCAGCAATGCTGGCTTCATAGTCATGTGTCCTGGGTGTACAGGACCAGGTGTTCAGAAGATCCTGTCATTGGTTGATAAGCTGTTGTTGCTGTGTCAATGGTCTTAACATGCTTGGAGAGATTCTCTCTCTTCAGGATTTGGATGGGGTACAGGGGATTCACAGTTCATCCCACAAATAAACAAATCATCTGACCCAGTGATTTCATAAGGCAAGTATTTAGAACCTGTAAATCTCTACTTTTTGTTGATCTTACTATTAGTTTTAGTTTTTGTGAGTGTGAGTGCATGTGTGTGCACATGGATCTTGGATCTTGATGATGACGTGTCATCAACAACTCTCTTTGTATATTTCTGTTTCCTGATTATTAGTGATGTTGAGTGATTTTCACATATCTGTTTGTCATTTGTGTGACCTCCTTTGAGACCTTCCTTTTTAAATTTATTGTTAATTTTAAGAGGTTTATTTTCTTTAAGTTTTTATTGATTGTTGAGTTCTTCATATGTTATGGGTATCAGTGCTTTGTGGAATGGATAATTTACAAGTATTTTGTCATTTTGTAAGTTGTATTTGCACTCTTACTAGCATTGAAAAAACTTTAAACAAGAACGACTGAAGTTTACCAATGTTAATTAGAGAAAATCACTCAAAACCAGCAATGAAAAGGGAGACATATAACTGTTGCCATAGAAATACAGAGGATAATTAAGATACTAGTATGAAGATCTGCCCACCAACAAATTTGATGAGAGAAAATGGAAAATTTTTAGGTACACATACCTTGCCAAAATTAAATAATGAAGAAAAAAATATAAAGTGATAAATGACAAAAAATGATTTTTTAAATAAAAGACTACCCCATAAAACAAAAACCCAGACTGGATAGCTTTACTTTTTATTTATACTAAACTTTAAAGATCTAATATTAATACATTATTCTAAATTATTAAAGAGGAGAGAACTCTTCCAGCACATTAAATAAGGCCAGCATGACCCAACATCAGATAAGTGCACAACAAAGAACACCATAAGCTAAGAGTCTTGAAAAATATAGATTAGAAAAAGATGTTCAATAAAATATAAGCCAAATGATTCTAACAACACATTAAAATGAGTATTTATTAGGGTAGGCTCATATTATCCCTAGGGAGCAAAGATGCCTCAGCATATAAGATTTAATAAACACAATATGCTTATCAACATTATATAATCATATCAAACCCCCAAAATAAAGTTGATACAATTCTGTATCTTGTGTGATTCTAGGTAGTTTCTAAAATATGAGCCTCTATAAAATAAAAATTAAAAAAAAATTAATCAAGGCATATCTTTCCAATATGTGATGGCATGGAGTGAACATTCTCATAAAAAAAAGAATGGAAGAAGGGGGAAAAAAGACAAGAAAGATTAGAGCAAAGCAAAACCATACTGCATCAGGGAGAATCCCAGACACTGCGTGGTCCATATCCAGCATCTGGGACCATGAGAGGATCAACTGTGCTCTATCAGGCTGAATCTGCAAGATCATCACCACACAAAGCTTGCTGCCAAGACCATGCCAGCATGAGCTAACACTCAAGCCCTCGTCTCTCAAATAATCAAAGTTTTCTCTTCACTGAAATTGCATTAAAAAGGGTGTCTTTCATGGATAGGATTCTTGCTCTCAAGGAACACTTCATATTGACCCAGTATGGAGTTTTGGTTTTCTCCTCAGTGATACTTGTCTCTTTATAAATTCCAAATCCTATCAATGAAAAATTATACATTTTTCTCATTTTTTCTGCCTTTCTCACTCTCCACTTCATGAAGAAATTGATCAATAACCATGCCACAGTCTGAATGTTAAGCTGTGTTGAAATTTCCTTTGCTGAACAACTTTGCTCAGTACTTTCTTGTGTCTCTCATAAAGCACCACAAAAGGCATCAAGTAATCATAGCAGTATGTCATGGTTTGATCCAGGTGTCCCCCACAAACAAATGAATATGTTCTGGGTAATCGATCCTCAGCTGATGGCAGTTTGGGTTTTACAACCTCCCTGGAGCTGTGTTGTTGGAAGCGGACTTATGGGGGTTATAAGCCAGCTTCCCCTTGCCAGAGTTTGGCACACCTTCCTGCCGCTGTTTGCAGTACTGTGGTGGAGGTGATGTCCACCCTCTGCTCATGCCATCATTTTCCCTGCCAGGATGGAGTCTCCCCTCGAGTCCGTAAACCAAATAAACCCATTCCTCCACAAGCCGCTTTTGTTTGGATTCTTTCTGCGCAGCAACTAGAAAGCTGACTGCAACACAGTAAGATAACCCCTATCTTATGATCAGTTTTCATTATTATTTACATTTCTCCTTGATTTGGGAAAATTCCTAACAAGAAGCAACTTAAAGGAGAACTGAAAAAAGGAAGCATTTGTGTTGGATGCTATAGTCCATCACTGTGGGAGGTCATTTATAATGGCAGGAACTTCAGGGAGCTGGTCATGAAGCAGAGAACCAGTGAATGCTGGAGCTCAGTTTGCTTTCTCATTTTTATTTTGCCCTAGAACCTTGTCCATTGAATGGCACCACCGATAGTTAGGGTGGATCCTCCCATCTCAATAAACCCACTCTAGAATATATCACAGATATGCCCAGAGGTTTGGCTCCTGAGTCTAGACTCCTTTCAAGTTGACAATATTATCCTGCAAAATATAGCCCTTGTTAATTTGAACCCAAATATAACACTTTTAAAACAAAACTTCCACCACTGTCCCCACTGGCTCAAACCCATTCCCTAATGCAAAGAGCATGAGAGAAGGAACATGACAAGTCTTATCACTTTGTGCCTAGAATAAAAAAAAAAAGAGAGGTGATGGTGCTTGACCAGCTTCTTCACTCTTACCCCCCTTTTTTTGCTTAAATTTGGAACCTCCTTCTATAGGATGATGCCAGTCACATTCAGGATTAGTCTTCCTACTTCCAATAAAACAGGAAAGGATGTGTGTCCCAGATAATTCCAAATCTCAGAAAGAAACACCAACTCAAATTTATTAATGTCATCATCTTCTAATCTCATACGTTTATATCAAGATATGTATGAAATGATGTCATTCCAAATTTCACGAGGCTTCTTTTGATTGTCTAGCATAAGGATTGGAGAATGTTACTTGTGTTTTTAATTCTGTTGGGGAGAATGCCTTCAATTGTCATGTTGGGCAAGAGAATTGTTTAAATCCCATTGGATTTCTATTTCCTTTCAACTTATTAGTGTATAACCACTGTAGAAAGTACTGATTAACTATACTGCTTTATGTATACATAACCAGGTGGGTATCATATTCATTTCCTGTCACCACACATTGTCCCAATTTTCCAATCCTGTTGGTCTATTTTCTCTTCTCAAATAGCATCTCTAGTACCATGAAGTCTTTTGATACCTAAATTTTCTATATAAGAGAATATATATATATTTGTGTGTGTATGTATGAGCCTGATTTAACTTATCATGACCATCAGTTCCATTTTTTTTCTGAAAAAATAGCATAATTTAATTCTTCCATATGGTTAAATAATACATTATTTTGCATATATACATATGATCTGTTTTATTTGACCCTCCATCCACTGGTATGTACCTATGGAAATTCCAAACATTGGCTATAGTGAATCGTATCATAATAAGTATGTAGGTATCTCTACTCTTTGCTGACATTGACTCATTCAGGCACATACCTAAAAGTGTTATAGCTGAATCACATGGTTGTTCTGTTTTTAGATTCTTTTGTCAGGAACCTCCAAACTGTGGGGCGTACCTAGTGGTGCACTAATTTATATTTGTGCCACAGAGCCAAGTGCTTTGATTTCTTTGTTCTGTTCTTCTACCAGCAGTTGTTATCATTTATTATCTTGATGATTGTCATTCTGACTAGATTAAATGGAATCTTACTGTCATTTTGATTTGTATTCTCTGATGACTAAAGATACAGAATATTCTTTTTTTTCCCCTTTGGGAACTGAGTGGTACATTCATCGAAATGGATTTATTATTTTGGCTTCTGATTTTGTTGAGTGTTTGTACATTCTGAATGTTAATCCTGTCAGATGAATGCATGCAAAGACACTTCTCCCCTTCTCTGGGCTCCTGGTCTACATCTACTGACTGTTTCATTTCCTGAACAGAAACCTTTTAGCTTCATGCAATACCCTATGTCTCTTTTTGCTTAAATGACACGTTTGGACACTCAGATCTATATATTTATCTCACTCATTTATTGTACTTCTTGGAAATGTAAATTAAGGTTTATGAACAACTTTGGGGAATTTAAAACCATAGAGCCTTTGAAATATGCCTGCTTTTATCTCTCTTCTCTTCTTGGTTCTCTGGTTGGATTACACACAGTGCTGTTCCCCATTTATCTATAAGACTCTATTTTTTAACAAGTAACTTTCCTCTATTTTTCAGATTACAAAACCTCTTTCAATCTGTCAACAGTTTTCCTATACTTCCCTTTCTACATCGGAGAGTGAGATCAGTATAAGTTAACTGAGATACATATTTCTGAATTAGCTAGATTCTATTTTTAGTAGCCTCTCTGTCAATCACTCGCATAGTGCATCTCTCATTGCTGGCCAAAGAGTCTGGCTCCCAGTACATATCGCCCTAAGTCACCAGTTCCAGTCAAGGGCTCCCCCTCACTAAGTGGATTATTTGGCCAAATTTAAGAGCTGTTGATTGTCTCCCCCAGGCTTTGGCTCCTCCATTGCTCAAGTGTTCATTTCTTGGATCACTGTGTTCTCTCCCAGTAGGAGGTGTGGTCAGCCTACTCATGGTAGCAGACTGTCTTTCATGCCAATGGTCTCTGTTTACTCCAGCTGCCCTTTACCAGCTTCCCCTGGCAGCTTATGTAGTGCCTTCCAGCACTGCACCAACTACCATCTGGGGGCTGGTTACCATTCTGGATCTTGCAGGGTCTCTCAATGCTGATAGATGCTTTTCTGTAGTTTCTTCAGGAACAGAATACTGCCTCAGGCTTGGGGTGGGCATTCAAGAGCTTTGACAGAATCCTGTCTTGTTTTGGGGACCTCATGGGTCACTTGTTCAACAACTCAGTGAGGGAAGGAGCCAATGACTGGGACCAGGATTTGTCAGACTGACCAATTTTTCACAGGCTTAGACTCTCTCCCCTTCTTTTTAAGGCCTCTCTTGCCAGAAGATGCCCACTACTTGCTCAATAGGTTACAGTATGCTCATGAGAATTTTAAGATTTTGAACCCATTTTGGTTTAGCTTCATGCTTGATTCATTCCCCTCCTCCCTGTCCCTTACCCCTCATTCATCATTGAGAGCAAAAACAGAGAGTTCTCAAATTAACCATTTATCTTACCACCGAAGGTAATTAGAGCAGATGGAAAAATCCAACCCTAAGAGCTCAAGACACAAGGAAATAATTAAGATAAGAGCTGACATTAATGTCTTGGAAATGAAGAAAAAAATTTTAAAAAATAGACAAATCAAAGAGTTGGTTCTTTGAAAAAGTCAATAAGATTGACAAACCCCTGGCCAATTTAATCAAACGAAGAACAGATAAGGCCCAAATCAACAAAATCAGAAATGACAAGAGTGAGGTAACAACAGACCCAGAAGAGATTGGAAATATCATCAAGTCATACTTCCAAAACCTCTACTCCACAAAATTAGAGAACCTGGAACTAAAGCTCAGCCCAGAACAGATAAAGATGCTAAATAATCCTATGACAATCACAGAAATTGAATCTGTAATCAAGAACCTCCCCAAACGAAAAAGCCCAATTCCAGATGGTTTCTCAGCCAAACTCTACCAAATCTTTATCATAGAACTGAAGCCTCTCTTTTTGAAGCTTGTTAGGGCCATAGAAAAAGAGAGTAGACTCCCAAACTCCTCTATGAAGCTAGCATCTCCCTAATTCCCAAACCAGGCAAAGATGCAACAAGAAAAGAAAACTGCAGATCCATATCCTTGATGAACTTGGATGCAAAAATCCTAAACAATCCCTAGAAAACCAAATACAAAGCCACATCAAGATTTATTCACCCTGACCAAGTCGGGGATGCAGGGATGGTTCAACATACACAAGTCGATAAATATGAGTCACCACATTAATAAACTCAATCACAAAACCACATAATCATCACAATAGACGCTAAAAA
>PVHP010005448.1:0-65199 GCA_004024765.1 Zapus hudsonius
TTCGTGTATTTATTTGCACGTGTGTGTGTGTGTGTGTGTGTGTGTGTGTGTGTGTATGTGCCTCTTGCCACTGCAAATGAACACCAGATGCATGTACCATTTCTTGCATCTGGCTTACATGGGTGCTGTGATGGTTAAACTCTAGTGTCAACTTGATCTGGCTAGGAATCCCAGACATTGCTCTTGGGTGCGTCTCTGTGGTTGCTTCCAGGTAAAAAGAACTGAAGGAGGAAGTGCTTCCTCCATAGTGGTCGGTCCTCCAGATGGAAACTCTGAGAGGAAACCATCTCTTTTTTGTTTTCTGCCTGTGCTACTTGCTGGTGAGTGCCTTTACTTATACTTGCATCTCTCCTGGTCAGCTATCTTTCGTCCATATTAGAAGGAAGCTCTCTGAGCCTTCCAGCCTGGACTGAAGACCAGCATCTCTCCAGGAAGCCTTTAGGATTGGGACCACTGAGGCCTCCAGCCACGTGGACTGAGTGGCTACCAGTCTCCTTGACTCTGAGGCCTGCAGACTGTTATTGTTGGACTGCTATAAACTAATCTAATAAATTTCCCTTTTGATACCAATTCTTTCTGTTGGTTCTGTTCCTCTAGAGAACCCTGACTAATGCAGACGTCTTGGGAATTAAATCCAGGCTGGCACTCTTTGTAAGCAAGCACCTTTAATCACTGGGCCATCTTCCCAGCTCCATATGTATTTTTCATCCAATCTTTTTACTAATCCCTCATTCATTATGTCAATGACTCTTTGTAACACACACACCACATGCCAGGACCCATGTTAGAACAACACTATGCTCGACTCCCTATGGGAAGAGAGGAGCGAATGAGCAGGTGGAGAATGACAGGGGCTCCAGCCTTAGCCAGCAGCGTCCCTAGCATCCTGGCTGCTCAGGCCCTGCCCAGGCTCAGTGACCCAAGGAACTGCTGGTGGGCTCCTTCATTGTGACGAGGGTTTAAGCCACAATAAATATTCATAGGACATGGTTAAGAGATTATCCTAATGCGTATTTCAAGTCCATTGATGACAGATTCTGTTTGTTTGAAAGAAAGACTGTGCACTCCAAGTTAGAGTGTGTGTGTGAGGGGACACTGGGGGTTTGCTACCACATTGTGTCTTGTTCAGGTTTGAAAACATTTGGGATTATGACACAGGTTCAACGTTGATTCACTAATCATAATCAATTCACAATCAGTTGCCATTTGCGTGAATTGACTCATTGGGTCCTCACAACAGCAATACGAGGTAGGCAGATTCCTATTTCCTCAGTGTGAGGTTAAGGTCAGCTAAGCAGAGAGTCTCTGTTTTGTCTGATATAGTCATATAGACAGTAGAAGAGCAGTGGTTAGAGCCCAGGTACTGTTTCCACACACCAGCGCTTACCTCAGGCTGGTGCCTGCACACAGCTCCTGACAGAGCCGGGTTTATGAGCCGGGTAGCTCACCACAAGTCTGAGGGAAGTATGGCTTTTCTCATCTTCAACATGTGTAATGATTTCCTTGAGATCCAGTGTTCTAAGCCAGAAACCCTTTTCTTTCTTTCTTTCTTTCTTTCTTTCTTTCTTTCTTTCTTTCTTTCTTTCTTTCTTTCTTTCTTTCTTTCTTTCTTTCTCTTTCTCTCTCTCCCTCCCTCCCTCCCTAGTCAGTGTGGGACTCTGTATGGTACATACAAATGACCACAGAGCATCATCCATGTGGCTTTCGAACCAGCTTTGTTCATGGTCGAAGCCTTTCAAGTTCACCCATAGGCTCCGACTTTGCTAGATCTCTGGGCCTTCCCAAGACACCTTCCTTCATCACTTCCTTCCTGCTAATGTCACTCTCAGCTGGCCATCCCTTTCATCCTTGTCATGGGCTCTACCTTCTTGAATTTTAACCCTGTGCATGGGGTGCCCAGGATACTGGGTTTTCCACACCATGCTGTGAGGATAAGATGGGCAGGGATTGGCTATTCTCTTTCACTCTCTCCGCAGACGAAGTGCTTTCCCCAGAGTCACATTGCTTCTTGAACGTGCCACGGATCAGCATTTACATGGTTTCATTGATTGGTGCCAATTTCCCTGTTTGCTTCATATCCTGATAACAATGATCTACCCCAGGTTTTGCCCCAAACTTTCCACCAATGTGTGAACAATATGTTTTGATTCTGGAAATGTTACAATCCCCTCACAAGTAGGGATGGATGACTGTTGTTCTTTTTCGACCCCAACATCATTTTTTTTTGCATTTCTTTTTTTTTTATTGTCCATAATGAGTTACATTGTTTAGTGGGCCAACAATGAGTTGTTATCCCCAATTCCTCATTGCCCCCCCTCCCCATCCCCAGTCAGCTGGATATCCTCCTCCGTGGACCGTCTGGATAAGTCTTTATTTTCTAGCTGGGAGTTCCCAAGTTCAACCAGGGAAATTTCTTGGGAGGAGTGTGGACTGCTCCCCCCCATTCCTAGCACACTTTGAACTTAAAATAATTGTGTGATGCCAGGTCCATCTATGGGAACTCTAACTTCATTTCTCAACTCCTGGAGAACTTGCATGGCAGTGAGGTGAAGGCTTGTGTACAAGACTTGTTTTCCCACCTGGAAAATGTTCTGGAAGCCCATAGAACAGTCAAGTTTTGGGTTAATAACTCAGAACCACGTTCTGCTCATCTGCAAAAACATCTTGTGAAGAGCATGCCCTCCCTCCTTTCTGCCATCCCTCGTCAGCGTGTGTAGGAAACACACACTACACTCAAATCAGAGTTTGGAACCTATAACTAAGACATCGCCAACCAAACTATGTAGTTAGGATAAAGTAGATAGGTTATCTGGGAGTAAGGGTGAACAAAGATTTCTGGAAGAATAGAATGTGAGGCTGTGATGTTTGTCAAGATTTAGAAATTCCATCATCACTAAGGATCATAATGTATTAGACAAGAGGCAGAATTTGGACCCAGGGAATAGCCAAAATCTTTGTAAGGTAGTGTTTTATTAAAAACCAATTCACACAAGTGAAGTGGTTACAGCATCCACACGTTAAATGGGGAAGAAAATACCTCCCCAGCATAGGTATGCGTGTTAAACAACAGTCCTTATTTAAGAAAACAAGTTTGTCCCCAAAGAGTCTGCATGGATGTTTGGGACCTGCAACATGTTTTCCTTATTAGCAAGGTGATGATAATTAAGTTGCTAATTGTGAAACCACACAAGCTTGTTGAACCTACCCTTAATACCATGGAGTGACAAATCAGTTCACTAAATGGGCACCTAGTATGTACCAGGACTGTACTGAGCACTTTTAACCCAATCTGAGGAATGAGCAGAGTCACCTGCAGGGTGGTATCATTCACCTACTTTACAGGGAGGAAAGAAAGCTAGGGAAAGTCAAGTCTCTCTGTGATCTCACTAAGTTCCTCCACAGCAGAGAGTGGACTGTGGGTTTCCTCTTTGTCTGACTAATTGTTTAAGCACTTCTCTGACCCCTGAAATTACTGATTCTTTGCAATTTCTACTTGTTCTGCTCAACCCCCAAAGAGGGACTGTCCCTAGTGGAAGCTCCCCACCCTCGCTGAAACATAAGTATTTAAAGGACAATTTGATGGGCAGAATATATTCATTTAGCTAAACAAGAGTAGTATTTCCGCCCCCCTAGGGATTATGACCTCCCTAGTCCTAGACTTTTGATTAGATTTTTTTTGTGTCAGGCAGTAATTGATTCTTGTGGAATAGGCCTCAAGTCCAGAAAGCAGTTTGTTTCCCCCATAACAGACATGCCACTATTTCACCAGTTGGCATATTTGGCCTGGTTGGCCATAAAGTCTTTCAGGGTCCACTGGTGGTTAAGGTTGTTGATGATTTTTCTCCCCTAACAGGCTGCCTAGCTCTGTCCAGCATCCTGCTGACATCTGTCTTGTGTTTGAAAGCTTGCTGTCTCACATGCCAAGTCCAACATTTTGCACACATTAACATCATTTTACATGTGTGTGCAGCATGCATCCCTTAAACTTCTTTACAAAGAATATAAAGAAACAATCTTAGAATTGCTATTAATTTCAGGGTTGGATTTAGAGTTTTATGAGTTTGACCTCATAAGGGTCAAATGCCATGTTTAAATGGTTACATTTGTCCCTACTCCAGACAACCCTTGACGTTTACAGCATCAAATATCTTCTCTGTTTATCCCTTCACTCAACCCTTCTTTGCTGGCCATTTCCTCTCATTGTATTAATCTATTTACATCTCTCTCATCCTAAACAACCAAGAGAACATCCCCTGAGTAGGCACTCTGTCTCTCTCTCTCTCTCTTCCTCACTTTCTTTTTTATAATATTTTATTTATTCATTTTCAAGCAGAGAAATACAGAGAGAGAGAGAGAGAGAGAGAGAGAGAGAGAGAGAGAGAGCGCACCAGGGCAACCACCTTGTGGGTCTGGCTTATGTGGGTCCTGGGGAATTGAACTGGGGGCCTTAGGCACTGGAGGCAAGTGCCTTAATCACTAAGACATCTCTCCAGCCCCCTCTTCCTTACTTTCTTATCCCTCTCTTGCTCTCCTTCCCACTTAGTCAAGTTCTTTAACATTTCCCCTCCTGCCACCCTCCTTGATCCTCACACCCTAGGTCTGCTTCTTACCTACATGGACACCAGAGCCAGCTTCAGCCACAACTGCTAATAGACAGCATATATATAACCCAAACACCTTGATCCTTCAACTTAAGGCCATGGTATTGATCTTGAGCCCCACCTACTTCTGGTTGTAGCCCCTAGCTTCTCTTGAGGACTTTGACTAGCTAGGTTTCTTTCTGCAGCCTGCCTTCTGCATAGGGTCCCTCTTGATCTGGCTAAATTAGTTCCAACCACCCCACTGCTCTGAACACAGAATGACCTCGTTGATACCCATTACTTCAACACTGTCTTTTTCATCTAAAAACTTATATAATCTGTATCTCTAATATAAAGTAATAGAAATAATGTTCTAGGTATCCCCAGATGGGCAACACAGAGACATCTCAGATACAGAGAAACAGTCCCTGGCCTCTTGTCCTTGGTCTACCCACCCTGTACCAGCCCTCCTGCCATTGCCATCTCTGCTGCTATGGGCAGGGGCCTCAACAGCCAGCTCTGTAAGCAACCTTGGAGGTGGGGTTCAGCCTAGATTCTTCCTTTCACTTCCTCTCAGCCCCTCTCCCATTCTCCATTTCCTCCTCATGTCCAATGGTTACCTAACAGAGTTCAGGAGTGGAGGGGTCTCCATTTACACAGAGAATTATGCTGGTACAGGAGGCAGCGGGCTCTGGGGTTGCCTGTTTCCTTTCCTGTAGTGTGCCCTGCTCTCCTGCTAGGAGCCGGGAGCTCAGGAGGCTGGCTAAGTGGCCTGAACTCTGCTGATTCTCTCTGTTCTGGATGTGGAAGCCAGCTCGGCCTCTGTGTGATGTGAGACTAGTCCTTCATTGTGATCTGTCCTCACTGTTGTCACAGAAGACACAGAAGAAGGGCAGGACCGCGTGGCTTCACTCTCTCAGGGCAATGCCAATAGACATGTATTGCGTGGAGGGAGGAAGAAATAACAGGAGATAGAGAGGCTAAGCAGTGGAGACACGATGGCAGACAAACTGCCATGCATTTCTCCAGCACCCATGCAAGGAAGGAGGTGCATGCGAGTTATCACGCACCTGCTATTCCAGGGCAGAAGGAGGTACTGTGATGCGGTGAGGATGGGACCAGGGTGGGGGAGGGGTCGAACCTGACCCTGTCACTTTATAGAATTATGGACAATGCTCAGTGATTGAGGTTCCATAACTATAACATGATATTAATGCTATCCTACAGGGAGGCTCATAAATGTTCTAGTAACTAATTGTGCAAAGCTCCCAGCGTGTGTTGAGGACCAAGTAAGAGCTTTATGAAAGGGTCACATTTCCCTATAGCCACCACCCTAGGCCCTCTGAGACACACAAAGATGACTAGGCAAGGCGGGAAGTTATCTGCTCTCCAATGGCTTACTTGGTGCTTTCATTAATAATGAGAGCAGCCAATGGTAAACTCCTAGAAAGGGATTCACTTAGGCATAAGATAGAGGTGAGGAGGGAAAATAGAGAAAGTTGTGGAAAGAAGATAGAGCAAAAGTTGGATGAATAACTGATGCATGCTAGGCAAGTAGGTTCATGCAGAAAATCAGACAGGCTCGAGGTAGGACTGGTAGGACTCATTCTAGGTGGTGAGGAAGGTGGAAGGGTAATCAGTTTATCCAAAGACCTGAAGGCATGGGTGCTCAGTGAGGAAGGAAACGCAATGAAAGGTCAGCAAGAGATCCTGTTCCAATAGTAATTTAGCAGCAGCTGGTAGAGAATCAAAGGACGTTGTGCCTGAGCAATCAACTAACCCAATTCCCCATCCACACAGGAGTCTCGCTGATAGCCTCTGTTCACTGGTGGTCTCACCTCAGGAGGGCCGAGAGTGGACACTTCCCATCAACTGCTCTGTGGTCAGTGGGTAATACTAGCAGCTCCTTTTACTGACAGTGAGCTAAACAAATGTGTCAGTATATTATATTATATATTATCTCAAATTCTCTCAAGTGCTCTCTAGGAAAATATTATTATCCTCATTTTCCAGAAGAATGAACTAAGAGGCAGGAATCTTGCAGCTAATCAAGGTCCTTAAGCCTCTGTCTGTAGAGCATCTTTCTGGGCAGAGTAGAGGCAATTTCCAGGTGCCAGACTTGTCCAGCCTGGGAACGCTCCCTTCAATGACCTTTGTTGCAGCAAAGAATAATTCTTCCTGCTCTGTAATGGCTGCAGAACTTTCACTGGTTTCCTTTTCTTTTTTCTTTTTAATCTGGTACTTAGACTATTCCCTAGTAAATCTCATTTCTGTTCGAATTCTGTTTCATAAATTTGTTCTTCGTTCCTTTTTTAAATTAGAATTATCCAAAGCTAATCACAATTTTAAAGACTTGCTCTTTCTCTCATCCATGCTGACCTACAAGAGGACTATTATCTGTCCCATTGCACAAGCCAATGTCTTCCTAAGAGATGTATTAGCGTCTTCAGCTATTCAAGGGATCCGACTGACTGAGCATGCGTGGTCACTGTGATTTGATTTATCAGACTCTTAATGATTGTCCTTGATGGACTCGGGGCCTGCCTGGCCCTGCCCAGGGAAGCTCAGCAGAAGTCGTAGCATCTGACCTTCAGGACTCAAAAGGCAGTGGATGATGTCATCATGTTAACAGAGAAATCTCCAGCCAGCAAAAGGCCTCTGACATGGAGAGATGGCAGAATAAGAGCCATACTTCCTAACTGTCCTCACAGCCCCCAGTTCCCAGGCCCTATGTGTTCAACACAGTTTGGCTGCAAAGCCCACTACATCTGACATTGTGGAGAACACCGAGCATGAAAAGTCATGGTGATAATAGAGGCTCTGGAGCAGCTCTATCTTAGAGGGATGACGGCGGCTGTCAAACGGCCCAAGGGAAGGAATCACCCAGTGTAAGCATGGACTTTCCAGCTATCTCTGCACAGATATAGTCACAGAACACTTGGTATCCCATGAGGCTTTCCATTTCTTTTAGAGCCAATATACAATCCTGTTTAAGAACCTTGGCTCTGTAGTCACACACCACTGAGACATGTGATTTAAGTTCTCTGTACCTCAGTTTCTCTACCATAAAATGGGGGTGATTTTATAATACCTATGTTAATTTTGTTATGAAGAGCAAATCAATTCATGTACATATGATATGAAAATGGAATCCAGCACATAGTATTTGCTACTATTGTTTCACAGAAGAGAGGCTGGAACACTAGTTCCATCCCTGCAGGACACAGACCGCACCAGACTTAAGCACTGTCTAAACACAAAGCTACTTGGTTAAGATGCAAAAAAAAAGAATGTCTGTCTTACTCTTTTTTTTTGTTGTTGTTGTTGTGAGTGAACAGGAAGATCTTTTTTTCTTTTTTATATCTTTATTTTGAATAAATATATACATTGTATGATCAAATCTTGTGAAGGTGTCCCCGTTTCCCTTCTCTCTGTCCCCTGCCCACTGGGAATCTTCCTCGGTGCACATATGGATCTGTCCATAGGTTAGAGGTTATGAACTGCACCAGAGGGAGCTAGTTTTTTTTTTTTTTTTGTTTTTATTTTCTTCCCCCTTGTGTGTTGTTGCTGATGGGGGCAATATCTCTGCCTATTCTCCCCCACCATGGCTCTTACATTCTTTCCACCCCCTCTTCCACTCAGTTCCTTGAGTCATGATGGGTGAGTTTTGAGTCTGCTTTGTTGTTGAGATCTTAAGTATCTCTGGATCTCTACCCTGGGTTGTGTTGGGTATCAGTGGTGCCTGTCTCCATTGACCTTTCATAGTTATCAGACTTGCTGTGGTGATTGGTCTCCTGTTGGCCTTGTCACTTTCTCGTAGGTTTCATTTGGGCCCTGTGTGAAGGTTAGGTGAGGTTTGTCTCCTGCCAGGATGTCAGCCATCATCCAATGACTTGTTGGTGGAATTGAGTTGTCCTCAGCTCTCTGCTTTCTGAAAAATACAAACAGAATCTCCCTTAGAGAGTGAGATCAATATTCGTTAAATGAGACAACATTGCTATTTTGGCTAGCTCCTAATGGGTGTAGCCTCTCTGTAGCTCTCTGGTAGTGGGAATTTCCCACAGGAGCCTGAGATCTTGGTCCCCATAGGATTTTGCCATGGATCCCAGTTCCAGTTAATGGTTCCTTGTCACTAAGCGGATCTCTTAGCCAATCAGTAAGCCATTGATTACCCTCCTCAGTTTAGTGCCACTATTGCACAGATGAGCATTTCTTGACTTGCTGGTCTCTTCCATACAGCCGTGTGTTCAGCATTCTTGTGACAACCGTCTATATTGTATATCAGTGGTCTCTGCTTTCTCCAAATATCATTGACCAATTTCCCCTGGCAGCTCATGCAACACCTTCCAGTGCTACACATGCTACTATCTGGGAGCTGGTTACCATTCTAGATCTAGAAGGATCTCTTGGTGTTGTTTGATGACACTCTGTGATTTCTTCAGCAATAGGGCCTTACATTAGGTCTTGGACAGGTATTCAAGAGCTTTGACAGAAGTCTGTCACATTTTGGGGACCTTGTGGGTCTCTTTGATCAACAGCTCTATATGTCTAATAACTGGGACAGATGCAGGCCTGAGCAATTATTCCTGAGGTTTGGCTTCCTCCCATTCTATTCATGGCCCCTCATACCAGGTGGTACCCTCAGCTTCCTCAGGAGCTTACTATATAAAAGCTAGGGTCTTATGGTATCAATTCATTATTAGTTTAATTTACTGTATGAGTTCCCCACCCTCCCATTTTCCCCCATCCTCACCCCTCCCACAATTGTTTCCATTCCCTTTTACAGTCTCTCTGTTCACTGACAGATTTTCTTAATGTTCTGGTTAAATGTCATTATGTCATTTTTCCTTTCAGCTGTGTAGAATTCCACAGTGTATATGTACTACAACTTTGATATCCATTCATTCAGTGATGGGCATTTGGGTTGATTCCAATTCTTTGCTATTATGAATTGAGCTGCTATAAACATGGTTGAGCAAATGTCTCTGTGCTTTGGTGAGGAAATTTGAGGGTAGATGCCCAGTAGAGGGATAGCTGCATGTGCCAGTAGCTCTATATCCATCCTGTTTAGGAGCCTCCACACTGCTTTCCAAAGTGGTTGTACAAGTTTGCATTCCCATCAGCAGTGAATGAGGGTTCCTTTTTCCCCACAATCTGGCCAGCATCTATTGTTAGTAGATTTTTTTTTTAATGATTGCCATTCTGACTGGAGTGAGGTGGAATCTCATTATTGTTTTGGTTTGCGTTTCTCTGATGATTAATGGCATTGAACATTTTCTCAAATGGGAGTTGGCCATTTGTATTTCTTCCTCTGTGAATTCCCTGATGAGGTCAGTTCCCCATTTTGTGAGAGGGCTCTTTGATACGTTTTCATTTAATTTTTTGAGTTCTTTATACATTATAGATATTAGACCTCTATCCGTGTTGTAGCTGGCAAAGATTGACTCCCAGTTTGATGGTGGTCTATTGGCTTTGAGTATGGTATGCTTGTCTGTACAGAAGCTTTTTTAGTTTGATGAGATCCCATTGGTTAAGTGATTGTTACACTTCCTGGGCTATCAGAGGTTTGTTCAGGAAGTTTTTCATATTCCTATTTCTTAGAGATTTCCCTAATTTTTTCTTCCAGGGTTTTCAGTTTCAGGTCTTACATTGAGGTCCATTTGGAGTTGATTTTTGTGCAAGGTGAGAGGAGAGGGTCTAGTTTCATTTTCTTGCAAGTATTTATCCAATTTGTCCAACACCATTTGTTAAAGATGCTATCTTTCTGCCAGTTAACATTATTGGCATCTTTGTCAAATAGGAAGTAACTATAGTTGCTCATTCCTGTCTTACTCTTTGCAGAAGAAAGTACCACTGAGTTCATCATATAAGGTAGTGATGCACTGCCCCAGGAAAGGTCTCAGGACCTAAAGCTGGGCTCTGCTTATAGTGTTTGCTTACTTAGAAAATATTAGATTACATGACCCAAAGCATAGGTCTTTATTAAGCAGATCAAGCATGCTAAACCTTCTGTTGTTGGTGAAGCAGACATTAAAAAGATGAGTAAAAATTCCTTGGCTTAGAACTTGATCTCTGATGCAGGATTTAAACATTAACCCAGCTGTGTCACGTGCCAGGTGTGTGACCTTCAGCAACTAACTTAATTGAGCTTCAAATTCCTGACTTATAAAATGGGATGATAATAGTAACTTTGCAGAGAATATGGTTATGGAAATATGATGGTGTTTTTTTTTCTTTAAGACACAGTTGTGCCATATAGCCCAGGCCCCAGTCTGACTTTGAACTCACTGTGTAGCTCAGGCTGACCTTAACCTCACAATTCTCCTGCCTCAGCCTCTTAAGTACTAGAATTATAGATGTGTTATTCTGCCTGGCTAAGAGAGATATGGTAATTTTTTTCTTTTCTTTTTAAAATATTTTATTTATTCATTTTCAAGCAAAGAGATGAGAGAGAGAGAGAGAGAGAGAGAGAGAGAGAGAGAGAGAGAGAGGACGCACCAGGGCCATCACCTTGTGGGTATGGCTTATGTGGGTCCTGGGGAATTGAACCTGGGGCCTTAGGCACTAGAGGCAAGTGCCTTAACTGCTGAGCCATCTCTCCAGCCTGAGATATGGTAATTTTTAAACCTAGATTATAATAACTGCAGAGTAATGTTGTCTAAGTACTAGAACATACCTCATAGTATCATTGGGGTGTGCAGAGAGATGAAGACCAATGGTTAAAAGTAACTGTGGGTGTAAGTCATTTGTAAAGCATCCAACTGTTAATCAATCGGCTCTGAAAGAAGGAAGAAGACATTGTGATTGTTGAGACCGTGTGCTTGATTGCATGGTCATAGGCAGAGAGACTGAAAGGTTGTTGTCCATCCTGTACTTAGAAGTGCCAAGAACTGCACAAAAAGACAGGGATTGTTGGGGAGACAGGACTCTAGAAGGTCAAGGACAAAGAGGCAAGTGACAAAATAACATAAAGGGGAAAATAGTAACTGGGGACGAGGGTGGAGGACAGTGAGGAGAGGTGTGAAGAAAGATGAGGGCTGGGGAAGCAAAGTCTTCATGCTCCAGTCTGAGCAACTGCAGGCATTTTTTATTGTCACGGCTGGAGGAGCTCTACCTGCTTCTAGTGAGTAGTGGCCAGGGGTCTGCTGAACATCTGGGCAGCAAGCTCTGCACCCAAGGGGAACCCTGTTCAAATGCCAATGGTGCTGATGTTGAGAGGAGGGGGAAAGACCAGATAAAGAGCTGGGGGTGAGAAGACCTGGGATTTGTCCACTTCCTCTGAGGATGTGTGGTTGTGGGGACTCTCAGGTCTGGGGTCTGGAAGGCCAGCGGAGAGCAGGAAGAGACACTGGGGCACATGGAGAGGTGAGAACCGAGGACCACGGAAGAGATCCCACTGGGGAATATTTACCTAGCAGGTCCTCACAGGGTCTGCTGGAATGGTATTTGGAAAACACAGAGCATGTGATGTTAATTCAATAAATAAGACAACATCACTACTGTTGTTTTCGCCTCCGGGGGCGCGGTTGGCCGCAGCAGAGGGAAAACAGAGAAGCGGTGGGAGCTGGGAGCTGAGCAAGTGGTCCGCTGTCCGTTGTCTCGGGGCTGGGGTCCACAGAGCTGGGGGGATGACGCAGGGGGGTCCGGTGAGGCACAGAGGCGAGCAGATGTGTATAGTATATCCACTGTGGTTCTTTATTCAATTGGGGGAACTTACATTTATAGGAAAAGGGGGTCAGGGGGATGGGGAATAGGGAAGAGAAAAGGGGATTGGTTGGTTGGGGTGGTGAGTCAGTGGCCTACACTGGGATAAGTGAGTATGGACAACCTGAGAATACCTCATTTGGGTCCTTCTGCATTGCAGGCAAATGCCTTAACCACTAAGCCATCTCTTCAGCCCTCATCACGCTTCTTTCCAAGTGCTTTTAAGTACACTGTCCTGATTTTTGGATCATTTTAGATTCAAATGTCCCGATTATACCCCAAATTTCAATATGCCCTTCACCCACTTTCCCCTAAAGATGATATTTTACAGATTTCACCAGTTTTCTGTTCCTATGTCTGTTCTAGACTAGAAACCATCATACTATGCTGTAGCTTTTTACATGCATGTTTGCTGAAAAAAATAAATGTATTCACAATACGTCAAGTCAGTTCCCTGTCTCTGGTGTTGAGTGGCCAGACACAGTGAGATTCCTGCTGTCAACTAACTTGACATTCTCGGGAGCTGTCTTAGCAAAAGAATTGGTCTGGGCAACTGACACTTTGTCCCTGTAAATGAATATCCTGAATTAAAATGAATATCCTAAATTAAACCAACATACAGATTGAAAAGCTTCCCTTTAGCAGAATTAAATCGTTTAATCTGACTTCTAAAGAGACTAAAAGAATGGAACCTTCCAGTTTCAGGTACTCTTAAAAAAAAGACCTTTACAAACCTTTAACCTAGAATATCAAAGCAGATCCTTGAGACCTTTGGATAGTTCCCAGAAGCTAAATATGTGTGTGTACTGTTTCTGAGTTCCCACAGTGATTGGACAACTGTTAGCTTAGGCTAGCTCGCCTCCCTGGCCTGCTTCCTGGCTAGCCTTCCCTCCTGTCTCTCTTGACATGTGCCCTTGGGGCTCTCGTCTCGTTGTTCCATTTTGTCCTCCAATTCTTGCTTTATTTGTTTATTAAAATAGGTACCATTAATGTATTTTTATGGGAACCTTCATGTAAGCACAGAGTAATGTTATACAAGTACTAAAACATACCTCACAGGGTTCTGTTCCATTAGAATCTTCACACAAGCACCAAGGAACAAGAGCATTTAAGTCCCCCACAACCCCATCACTGTCGGCAGCCTTCATCTGCTCTCTCCACTTACTCTCCTATGCTCGGAAGTTTGCTCTAAACAGCTCTGTGCAGCGATAGTAACATATGTAGATTTGTGCATCTATCAAATCAGTTAATCCTCAGAATATCCATGAAAGGACCCTGTAATTATCTTCATTTTGCAGGTGAGGAGACAAGGCTCAAGAACTAATTGTTCTGCCTGGGATCTCACAGCAAACAAGGACTGTAGCTAGGGCTCTAGCAGCTTCCAGATATTGTGGGGGGGCACTTGTACATAGTGCTTCAAGAAAGATCCTTAACTGTAAGCTTCAAGACTCAAATTGCTTATTTTTTCTTGTTTTTCTGAGTCCTTGGGTCATCCTTGCTGCTGCTTCTTCTGTGTAGACATCATTTTCCCCCTCTCCTACTTCACCTTCAGCTTACACACACACACACACACACACACACAAATGCACACGCACACAGAAACATATACACACACATACACAAACATACACACACGCACACACAAACACGCACACATACATGCGCACAAACACAGGCACACACATGCACACATGCACACACACACACCACACACGCACATACATACACACATGTACAAACACACACATGCACACACACACATACACACTTGCGCATACACATACACACATGCATACATGCTGGCACACAAGTGCACACATGACCCACAGGCACGCACATGCACACACACACATGCGTACACACATGCACACATGACCCACAGGCACACACATACATGCACACACATGCACACACGCACACATACACACGCACAAACACAGCCACACACATGCACACACGCACACACATACACACAGATGCACACACACCACACACACATGCACATGCACACATACATACACACATGCGCACACACATACACACATGCACACATGCGGGCACACATGTGCACACATGACCCACAGGCACACACATACATGCACACACATGCACACACAGGCCACACATCCTGGCCTCAGCCTTGCTCATCTTTATTGAAATTGCCCCTACCTGTTACACTCCCAGTATTCATTCCATTAGTGAATGATGCCTTGTTTATGAAGTCTTTATTCCAGAAACTTCATCTACTTTATATCAATGTCAATTGGGTATCCATTATTTATCCTTTTGGGGGTCACAGAAATGTATGGCTTCTCTTCTAGAAGTGTACAACCCCAACGAATGACCAGAGTGCAAAGTTAAGTCAAATGAAGGTACTGATCCACTGTGGTGAGAACCACCAGGAAGAAAGCTATGGGTTTTGACTAGAAGCCTCCATAAAGGCTTCTAAGTGGCGACTGGAGGTGTCACTTGCTGGATGCATCTTCAATGAGTTCATGTGCCTCCAGCAAGCATTTGAAGGGCTGCCCATCAGCCTTGGGAGGCTTCCAGGAAGTGAACTTTCTGGCGCAGAGTTCAGGAAATCTCAGCCACACTAGGGTCGCTTGCTCATCCCAGAGAGCAGTGGATAAACCAGGGAACGCTTACCGCCTGCGTGGAGCGCGCAGATTGTAGGGCAAGCTGTCAGGTGGCTGGCGTAATAGAGAAGAGGGCTTCGGTGCTGTGCCATCTGAGGGAGCTGGATTCCTCCCACAGAGGCCTCCTGTTCACTGAAGCAAGAAGATCAATGAAGGGAGAGAACTTTCTAGACCAGGGCAGCTCAAAGAAGGGCCAAAGAGCCAGATCATTTAGAGAAGTCACCAGGAGCTAAAAATCACTCAGGGGACTGTGAGTCATGAGACATGCCATCATCAGAGATGCTTTATAAGGACTACTCAATGCCATGTGGAAGCAATGTGGGGTAAAGAGAGGCAACTCATCAGTGCCCTTGCAATAACTTAGGAGGGCAAAGAAAGTTCCAGAAAGTGCAGAGCAAGCTTCAAAGGTCAGGTTTAGCCCTAGGCAGCAATCCCCAGCCAAGACACTCCTTGAAAATGACTTAACGCCGTCTAGCCTTTAATCTTCCCTCTGGGTTGGAGATTAACAATTTTCGAAAGCTAAATGTAATGATTGTGTGACAGTGATGAGCAATGGCCGCATAGTTCCATTATGACAAGAGCAGAAAACCAGAAGAATTAAAATGTTGACTTGCCAATCTGATTTTGATTTCCAAGGCCATCAAACCACCTGAGTAATGGTTCAAATGGCAATGCCGATTTTCGTATGTTGGTCAGTTTCTTGTGGCCCAATGAAATGTGTATATGTGTGTTTGTGTGTGTGTACATGTGTGTGTGTGTGTCTATGTGTGTGTGTTCTTTTCACTATAGTCAAAACAGTGATAATTCCCTCATATGCTCAGTAGTTTGTGCTACTTACTGTATCTTTGTTCTGGAGGGTTCCTCTACTCAGGAATGCCTCTCCTTGGATCCCTTCCCCATTACCACTCCACCCAAGCCAGTTCACCTTGCCTGTGGAACACCCCAGGTCTTTTATTCCAACAGCCATTGCTCCTTCTTCATTATTTTCTTTCTAGTTGTCCAATTCCAAATCTACCATTACTCTGATTACAGTTATTTTTATAGGCTCTATTATAAAAGCGTATCATTTTCCAATCAGAAGACAAGGGAACTAGTAGGTAGATACTGTTGAGTCATCTTGGCATTGTGTTCACTGGATAGCTAGTTCCTGGCACAGAGCAGCAGGCCAAGGCAGGTCCAATGAGTTGGCACGGGCATGTTCATATTGAGAACTTTGATCACTGACCTTTCACTATGGAAAATAGCAGAAACAGGATGGTAGGAGGTAGAGTGGGGTTGAAGTCAGACTGAACTCAGAACAAAGTAAGACCTGAAGTTGACTGAGCTCTGTGGTCTGGCCTGAATCCCTTCATCTGAGTCGGTCTGAATCCATTTCCTTCCCTGTCTGAGGTGTTTCAGACACCTACTGCTATGTAGAAAAATGTCCAGGAATATTTATAGCATTTAATAACAATCATGTGTTACGTCCCATAGTTCCTGCAGGCCAAGAGCCTAGTAGCAGCTGTGCTGGGTGGTTTAGGCTTATGGCCGCTCAAGTCACAAGTTATCTGGGTCTGGGTTCATCTACACTTGACCTGGTTAGAGGACTTCTTTGCAAGCTTCAGTCCCAGGGCTTTTGTCCAGGGCTGATTTTCTTCCACACAGGAGCCTCTCCTTGGGGCTAGTCCATGGTGTGTGGCATCTGGTGTCCCCTGAGCATGTGGTTTCAAACAGACAGACCCAAGACAGAGCAGCAGGGAGTTTTATAACCTAAGCTCGCAATGATAAAGCATTGCTCCTGACTTCTCCACCTGTCACATTGGCTCTTCCTGCTGTATATATAAAAGGTTACCTGAGGGTGAGAATCCGAGAAAGCAGACATCATTGGGGCCCTCATGGAGGCTGGCTAACAGGAGCAGGGTATTCACCCCAACACTGCTTAGCATGGAAATTAAGCATCCAGAGCTTGTGTTGCTTAGGGAGCTCTGCTGGAGCCTAACCCCTGACTCCTGATAAACTCAGCTCCCTCCTCTTCTTCCTCCTCCCATTTGTAAACTAGAAGAGCCAATTGTGTAGCATCCTGGTCTCTGTCCTGCTGCTCCTTGGCCAATCCTGCCCTTGCTTTCACTGTTTCAATGAAGCACTCACTGACAGCGGTCTCTGCTTAAAGCCACACTCACTCCCTGGCCTTCACTTCCACCACAAGGCCTCCTTCTCCAACACCTCCAGATAGCACCCCAGTGGGAATGCTCCCCCCTTCAGCAGCCTTGCAACAGCCTCTTCTGCATAACCTCCAGATAAACCACTGCTTGCCACAGCAGGCCACCCAGATTTTCTTAGGGGCACCGCTTGGATTTACACCAGAGCTCTGGTGTCTAGTGAGTGACTTCAGGACAGAGTAGACATCACACATATTCTTCCAGTGGACAGTGACTGTACCTCCTTGACTCTCAGTGAGAAAGAGAGACAATGTCCCAAGTGTTGGGCCCCAGCCTAACTGAGTAACATTAAGCTAAATTTTAGAATATGGAATAAAGCCAGGCGTGATGGCCGTGATGGCACACTCCTTTAATCCCAGCATGGGCGTGGTGGCACAAACGCCTTTAATCCCAACACGCCTTTAATCCCAGGAGGCAGAAGTAGTAGCTGATAAGCCTTGATCCTGTTTGTTGATACTTTGCTCTGCTGTACTCTGCGGATTGGCTCCCGCCAAAAGGTTTGAATCTTATTGCTTAAAAGAAATAGGCTGAACAATGCAGCCTCAGGTTATAAAAGGGTTTTGGGTGCTGGAGTAAAATGAGATTTGTCTGACATATCTCCCGGTCGCATGTGTTTGTCCGACCGTATGCCTCACCTCTCCCCGATGGAGCCCTTTCTCCTGCTGGCCAGGGGTCTGTGACCTCCCCAACACCAAGCATGTCTGGACTCTGTCAATCATTGGCATCTTCTGGAATCTTCTCTTCCATCCCCACATGTGCACTCTTACAGGGCCCTTGGGTTTGATGCTTCTGCCCCTTAAGAGTTGGGCTATTTGAGGAAAGCTATTTAACTTCTCTGTGGCCAGAAAAAAATAGCATATAATAATGAACTCTATTGTTCAGAACTGTTAACAAGACTGTTTATCAGGCAGGCCTGGAACAGTATTTAGCGCCTAGTAAGAGTCAATAAATGTTCATTTCTTTCTTCCTTTCTTTCAGGCACAAAGGAAACAAAGACCCAACCAAGCGCCAAACCCTTATCTTTCTCCCCCATGAGAATATCCATTTTAAAAAATGTAAACCATATCTCTCATTAACAGAAGCATCACTGAGGAGAGAGATACGTATCAGTCCTTATACACCTGAAAGAAGGTGTTATAAAAAGCCTCCCTTGTTATACTGGTCTATGAGAAAAGATTTGTCTCAATCCACATCATGGGAAAAATAAAATCTGCCTTGGATTAGATGAAGTAACACCATAATTGCAATGGTGAGCCCCAAACCAAAACTTGGTGCATAGTAGCATTCAATAAATGTGTTAAGCTGGTTTTTATTTATTTGTATCAAGGCATGCATAGTTCATTTATTTTTATCAAGATCTAATGTTGCATGGTCACTACCACAACCATCAAAATGTACCACTGGTTAATGAGGGACACCCTCACTAATGAAATGAATAGGCTGGAAGCCTGATTAGGTCTGGGCCTCCTCCTTTTGGTTTGTACCAACATACCTTTCCTCATCACTTGGGGCTCAGGGCTTCCTTGTCAGTGTAACACGTTCATCATGAAGGGAGACTTTCTCATTACTCACTGCACGTAGCTTCATTATTTATGTACAAGCCAGAGACGATCTTTGGCCTTTTTTTAATTACATTTATTTTTTTACTGTCTTCTGTGACCCTATCATATTTTCAATTACCCACTCATTCATTCAGAAGATCTCCCCCCTTTTGGCTTAATTTTTTTTTAAAAAGCCATTTTTCAAAGGTTTCTGTTCCGATTAGAATCATTTAGTCCAGCTTTCTGTCCTCTGGTTTCTCAGAGAATTTATAGGATAAAGGTAATTTCTTAGTTCACAAAAGATACCCACTTTTCTCCCTTGCTTGTCAGTTCCATATGGAGTGACTCGAAATAATTTGAAATCACATATTATTATTTTTGCCCAACTCTGAATGATAGCGGGAAAGAATGTATATGAAATAAATGCTTGTGTCAGCCAGTTCTCCAGTGTTACCATTGAATCCCCTGTGATGAGTGCAGAGAAGAGCCCCCTCCCCATCTTAGGTTTTGTTATTTTAGTCTTTCAATCGATGTTACTCATTTGTTTGTTTTCCTAATTCCTTGATTTCTGCAGAGCAATAATGGGGTGATGAAATGTTCACTCTACAATATTTTTGAAAAGCTCAGCACTCTGGTCATTAATTAGATGCCCTTGGTCTATAGAGACTGAGCTGAGACATATCTCTTCCGACACACTGCTTTATCAAGAAAGCAGACATGGTCTTAAGTTCTGAGCCTAGCTTAGTAGAGACTTACCTGACCAACAAGGAAGGAGGCCCGCAACAAGAAGTCATCACAATGAGAACACTAAGCTGCCATTCCAGAGCAAGTCCTTGACAAAAATCATTTGCTCTTTGTTCCCTGGTGTGTCCTGAGCACACAACCTACTGCCTGCCCATGGCAGATGTTATTTATGTCTTTGTACTACAGGGTTTGAGGCTGAGTATGCCTTAAAGAATCCCATAGTCCTGGGCTGGAGATATTGCTCAGTGGTTAAGGCTAAGGTGCTTGCCTCCAGTACCTAAGGCCCTGGGTTCAATTCCCCAGTACCCACATAAGCCAGACACACAAGGTGGCAGCCCTGGCATTCTCTCTCTCTCTCTCTCTCTCAGCATATCTCTGCTTAAAAATGAAAAATAATAAATAAAATATTGAAAAGAAAAGGATTGAAAAAAAAAGAATCCCATAGTCCTTTTCTGTGTTCACTGGTCTTCCCTACTTACATGATAGTGAGTCTGAAAAGGGAGGCTATACTGCTCTGGTTTGCTGTTCCTCTATACTATACTATGATGGTATTAATTGGTGGAAACTTTCAAAGGTAATTGGATTGGATATCGGATGTGTCCTTGTGAAAGGAACAATACAGTTATCATGGGGGTGGGTTAATTATCACAGGAATAGACTCCCATAGTGGTTTGAAGCAGATGTTCCCATAAACTCATGCCTTTTGAATGCTTGGTCCCCAGCTCATAGCAATTTGGGAGGTGGAGCCTTGCTGGAAGAGGTGTGTTGCTGGGGCTTATTATTAGCTCTAGCTCGACAGTGTTAATTTGACTCAATTGCTTGCTGCTGTTTTACACCTGCTGTGACAGAGGTGATGTCCAGCCTCTGCTCATGCCATGCTGTCTCCCAACATCAAGGAGCTTTGTCTTGAGACTGTAAGCCAAACCAAAATTCTTTTCACCCATCAGCTGCTTCTGGTCGGATGCTTTATGCCAGCAACAACTCTTAAGAAAAGAAGGAATTTGGCCTCCATCCTTTCTCTGCTCAAGCATCTTCTGGCCAGAAGAATAAAAGCATTTCTGATATGCAAATATGCAAGGGCCAGGTGAGAGCCCTTTATTCTGCCATGCTTTTGAGGCTGCAACTAAAGGCTAAAGAGACAAAGTTGTGACCAACAAGATACTTTCATGCAGCCAATAGTGTAAAGAAGAAGACAGGTACATAGAAACCATGATGTATGAAGTAAGAGTGAGGCATAGCAATGGGCTCTCTTCTTGACTGGTGCTTGAAAGTCCCGTGTGTGTGTGTGTGTGTGTGTGTGTGTGTGTGTGTGTGTGTGTGTGTGTGCGCAATGTACTATACGCACTTGCCAGCACCAGCCTGATCTGAGCAAAGAGAACATTGGGTGTCCTGCTCTGTCACTCCTCTACCTGATCTAGTTTTTTGGTTGGATTCTCTTTTGACTATTTCCAGAGAGCTTTCAGGGTTTGGTGGATTCTCAGTTCTCTGCTCCCTTGTGGGATTGGGATTACAGGCAGGGTTTATTAAAGTTTTGTCTTCAGACTCTTGACTAGAGGAGGTTTCACCTTGGTCTGGCTGGATCCTAGGCTCCAGCACTAAGATGTTTCTGGGGATGGATCTGGAATTCCAACCATACATATGTCAAGAGCAGTCTGAGCTCATGCTGGAGCTTCTACAGTTTGCCTGTTTGAATGCACTTACTTGCTTTTGGATTTGCTGGTGATAGGTTTCTCTCTCGGCTTGGACTGTGAAAGACGCCAACCTCTTTTGCTATTATGGAACTTCCCCTGGATCTATAACTTCAATAAATCCTTTCCTCCCATAATTGTGCCTGGTTTAGAGGTTCATCCCAATGGCATGTGGCTAACTTTGACAGTGTGTGTGTGTATACATATCTATCTATCTATCTATCTATCTATCATCTATCTTTCTATATATAATATGTATTATAACATCTGTGAGCTTTTATTTTTAAAAATATTTCTATTTATTATGAGAGACAGGAAATGAATGTGCCAGGGCCACTCACTACTGCAAACTCCAGATGCAGCTGGATTTCAGTGCATTCTGTGGATTCAAACCCAGGCTGTCAGGCTTTGCAAGCAAATGTCTTTAACTGCTGAGCCATCTCTCCATCCCTGGAAGCTTTTCTTAAATAGGAAATACTTTCCTGACTTTCTCCAGATCAACTGAATTTAAACCCTGATGGTGGAATATTTTTTTCCCATCTTTATAATTTGAGTGATTCTGATGTACAGAGAGGCTGGGCATCTCTTCGGCACAGGTAAGGCTGACATGAGGTGATCACAGCCACGATCACCCTGGAAATCGCCATAAGAACAGACCCTAAAATGACCTAGTTAGTATTTCAGACTCACCAGAGCAGAGAGACACAGAACCCTTCTCTGAAAAGGCCCCTGAGGTAGATTTAATGACTGGCAGGCTCCCAAACCTCTGCACTAGAGAAGCTCTTTGCAGCCGTGAGATGCCAGCCATGCAGCTCCTGTGGTCACATTAAACTATGTAAGGAAGAGACAAGTAAACATAATTTTAATAATGTTCCTTATCTAACACAAGTATTAGTTGCTTTGATCAAATATCACACGAGAAGCAACCTAAAGAAGGAAGGATTCATCTTGGCTCAAGGCTTGAAGGGATACAGGCCATCATGGGAGGCAATGCTAGGAGTGGAAACAAGAGACCACTTGGTCTCATGGTGTCTGTAGTCAGGAACATGAGAGACATCAATGCTGGTGTTTAGCTGGGTTTCCTCATTTTCCCCTTATAATCAGCCTTGGACCTCAGCCTCAAGGACTGGCGCTGCCCACATTCAAGGTGTGTCCAGCACTCTCCGTTAATATTCTTTGGAAACCCACCTACTAATATACCCAAAGTTGTGTCTCTCTAATCCCCTACTCATTTCTTAATCCAATTGAGTTGAAATCCTAATTAACCATCAACACATATATCCAACATATCCTCATCACAACAGAGGACGACTACAAATAATCACTGCCTACCTACATTCTTATATCTTCATAGTAAATCTCTGAAGTGTGGTGTGTCGAGCTAGAAATGTTGATGTATAGATCAGTGGTGGAGTTTGCCTAGCAGGCACAAGGCCCTGGATTTAATCCCCAACACCACACACACAAAAAAGAAATGGGGCTGGAGTGATAGCTCAGCCATTAAGGTGCTTGCCTGCCAAACCTAATGACCTGGGTTCGAATCCTCAGTACCCACATAAAGCCAGATGCACAAGGTGGCGCATGCATTTGGAGTTTGTTTTCAGTGGCTGGAGGCCTGGTGCTCCCATTCTGTTTGTCTCTCTTCTTCCTTTCTCTCTCTTTCTCTCTGCTTGCAAATAATTAAATAAAATATTTTTTTTAAAAAGGAAAGGAGTGGGGAAGAAGGAGAGATATGGACTTGACACTCAACCTCAGTGCTCACTCCCCACTTGCCAAAGTCAGGTGTTCCCATGCCCAGTGCTGGTTCTGCTGGACAGGGTAGGCATGCCGCTTTAGAATTGCAATCTTCTGTCTGTATGCCAAACAGTGAACACCCTGTTCACAGAGGCAGGAGGCAGAGGGCCATATAATGGGCAGGAGTGAAGACCAGGGAAGGAGAAGCCAGAGCCAAGCTTTTAGGGAGTGAGAGCAAGGTAAAAAACCAGGCCCAGTCTCAGAAAGGTAAACAAGAACTTAGATCTTATAGCTCTTTATAGGAACCTTAGCTGATAATTTCTTCTTCTGTTTTCTACAGCCTGGATATTCACTTGTTTGTTTGTTTATTTATGTGTTATGTGTCGTATAAACAACTCATAGATCACCCTCACATTCCAGAAGCAATGAGAAAGAACTTCAGCTCTCTCTCTCTCTCTCTCTCTCTCTCTCTCTCTCTCTCTCTTCTTGAAAGCTCTAAGGCCTCCTGGGCATATGAGGTTTACTGGTTTATGGAGACATTGCCTCAGGGCAGGTTCACTGAGCAGGCCTCTTTTTGTTGGGAACTGGAGCAGCAATTAGGGAAGATTTTGCTGACATTGAGAATCTGGTGAGCATATGCTTTTTCAGTCTAACTCCAACTTCAGATTATGCCAGGGTCCTTCAGAGCCTCGGTGTGGCTGCATTAGATGCGTTTTAAAGACAATAATAAAACTGATTCAAATGATCCCATCTGTTAAAATCCTTTTGCAGAAATCTTTCCTGTTTTTTTTTTTTTTTGGCACAAGATGACTGGCAAAATTTGTTATAGATTGGTTGAGGGATTTGTCACTGGTTTACCATCCAATTTAGAAACCAACTGTTCCAATCCAGGGTCTTAGTAGTGTATTTTGTGATCCAGTGGGGCACAGAGAAAATCATCATAGTGCTGGAACATAGCAGGAGAGAGGGTAGAAGACCATGATACATATGGAGCTGGTATTCCAGGATCAGATGACAGGCCCAGCTGCTTTCAAAGAGAAGTTCAGGCTAGATGGTAGGCCACAGAGTAGAGGGATAACCCACTGAACTGCAGGCATCCACACCGTGTTGGTCAGATCCCCAAGCTTATCAGTAAAACTCTAGGGGAAGTCAGGTTTCCTCACTCCTAGGCCAAGCAAAGCAAAACCAGTTCTATGATTATTATCCTTTGGCATTCATTACAAGATTGCACTTTAATAAAAGGGCTTTCCTAGACATTGATGTAGACAGGGTAGCATTGATCATTAAGAGTATCCAGCAACAGGCCGGGTGTGGTGGCACACGCCTTTAATCCCAGCACTCAGGAGGCAGAGGTTGGAGGATTGTCGTGAGTTCAAGGCCAGCCTGAGACTATATAGTGAATTCTAGGTCAGCCTGGACTAGAGCAAGACCCTACCTCGAAAAAAAAAAAAAAAAGAAGAAAAAAAGAAAAAGAGTATCCAGAAACAAAAAATAGAATCCCATTTGGACATTAGATTCCAGCCTGATGTGGTGGCTCATGCCTATAATCTCAACAATCAGGATGTGAAGCAGGTGAATCAAGAGTTCAAGGTCACCTTGGGCTACATAGCAAGTTCTAGGCTAGTCTGGGCTATATAGCAGGATTCCATCACAAAACAAAATGAAATAAACAACAATAATTTGTTAATAGATTCCATAAATGATAATCATGGGTACAGGAACCTGGTGTAATCTTCATGTCATCATTCATTCACTCATTCATTCATTCCACAAATATTTATTTTAACCTGTCATGATTTATACAATGCCAGTCACTGGAAGTATAGCTGTAAATAAATAGATGTTTCCTGCTCTTGTTGGATTTCTATTGTTGTAGGAAAGAAAGACAAGAAATAAAGACTCAGAGAAATAAATACATTTTGTTTCATTGCCCGAAGTTAAGAAATGACAAGATACGAAAGCTGCTTCAGAAAGGGTATACAGGACAGGTGTGGCTAGGGCAGGTTCTCACCATAAACCCTGACAACGACTTGAGGGACAGCAATCTTGATGGCTAGCCCAGTTTATTGGAATGCCTGTGTCAGTGTCATGGGTTATTGGAGAGTTTGAGTCGAATGTCATGCCTGCACTGAGACAGTTTGTACAATCGCAGAAGGAGGAGCCTGGACCTGCACGGCCTTAGGGGGGCCAAGGTGTTCTCTAAACATAATGCAGAAACAAAAAGTAATTTCAGGGGTTTGAGAGATTGCTCAGTGGTTAAAGGCACTTGCTTGCAAAGTCTGATGGCCAGGGTTCAAGTCCCCAGTACCCACGTAAAGCCAGATGCACAAAGTTGTGCATGTGTCCGGAGTTCATTAGCAGTGATTAGATTCCCCGGAGTGCCCATTCCCTCTCACCCCTTCCTCTCTTTCTGCTTGCAGATAAATAATAAATAATATTTTAAAAAAGGAAGGGTGTATTATCTCATCAACATATTTCAAAAGCCATTTCCATCAGCACTGGTCCTTAGTGAGAGCATACGGGCGAGCATCGGAATGAGGAATGCAACAGGAACTGTGTTCTCAGAACAGGAATCTGACATGAAACATAAGTGTGATCTCTCCCTCTAAGCCAGGAAGCATGACACCCAAGTTCACATGTAACCGCAGCTATACCAGACCCCACTTCAGGGAAGAACTGGTCCTGGTTCTTGTTTGAAGTTCATGGGAGTTGGGGTCAGCAGGGTCAGAGAGGGACCAAGCCAGCTCAGTGTTCGAATCTGGAAGCACAGCCAGCGCCAATCCACCTCGAGAGTGACTCCATGCTGGCAACCAACACAGACTCCCATCAAATCCACTTTCCCCACAAATTGCATCCACATTTTCACAATTTGGTGTGTATTGATTTTCTCCAAGGGATATCTTCTTGAGTTATTTAACTGCCACCATTGCAAAGGGCAGCAAGTAATTTTCAGTGTGGACCCACTTCTTCTGAGAAACTCCAATCCAGCCCAGTCCTATAATTTCATTTGAGAGCACTCCTGTGCAATTATATTATCCAAATCTGAGAATGACTGTCAAATGAATGCTTTAACCATGAGGACAGAAAAAAGCCTTAGTATTTCTTTTCTATCTCACAATAATGCATCCAACAGGGGTGAAGACATGCACGAGAATCTGGGAGAAAAGGAGGTGAAGATACCGACATTCTTTATGCTTCTACTTGGAAGCAAGTTGGACTGACCAGCCAGTGTCTCACGAGTCACAATACCATTGGGTCCCTTGTCTTATTTGGTGTTTCTCAGATCTTTTCACACACACACACACACACACACACACTTGCCTACTGTGAATTTTTTACTCCTATTTTATATTTAGTTGACTAATTGATGTTTTAGGCAGGCTAAGCTGGTCTCAAACTCATGATCTTCATGTCTTAGCTTCCTCAAGAAATGATTGCATCCAGCTATCTTTTCAGTTTACTGTCTGATTTCTGGTGCTAGTTATCAATCCTCACGTTGCTGTGTTATTATTTGGCTGTAGATGTTTGAAACTGTCCCGATTGGAAATAATTTATGATAATAAATACTAACTAAATTTTCATGTCTTCATTGAGAAAATGTTATTTTAAGTTTCAGAGGATGATGAATTCTGAATAAGACCCGTGTGAGAAGCTTAGGGAATGAATTGGCAAGGTTCCCACCTCAGGAGACATGTCTGTCCTCTGCTTTATGATTTGGAAAATTGAACTTCAATGGAAGTTGGTCAAAGAGTTTGGGTACCCCAAGATAGTAGGAGGCAGGAGGGCCAGCTATGGAAGACTCTATGAGGTAGTATGTGTATGTGTGTATGTGGGGTGTATGTGGGTGTGGGTAGGTGTGTGCATTTTGATATCATAAAAGATAACTTGGTCTCTAGAACCAGAGAATTTCAGCTCTGTCCTGTATAAACTGTGTCTATGTTTTTGGCAAGTTATTAGATATTGTAAACTCTCTGTTGCCTTCCTGTCAAGGGAGGATGGTGGTAGATATTACCCAATGATGTTATGAAGAATAAATGAGTTAAGCATATGGCGTGGTGGTATTGGTGCGTTCGAAGCATTCAGTGTGTATCACCTGCTTTTGCCCCTTGTTGGATCCTTGTAAGTGCTTTGCCCATGTGCTCTTGTTCCCCCCACACAGCTCAATGAATTCAGCATTGATATTCCCCTTCTATGTGTATTTCATTGACACACAGTGAGGATTTCAACAGGAAGCTACTTGACACAAAGTCCATCTTGCTCTCACACTGATGCACAAATAGAGGAAATCAAAAATTTCCTCCTGAAGCCACAAGTTGTGGCTGTGATTCCCCCAGGCCAACATGGCCTTGGAGGGCTACACTTCAGTCACAGGACCACAGACAGCTCTGTCCTCAAAGGGCTTCTAAACTAATGGGAAATACTAATGAGGCTAAATGAAGTAGAAGTGTGAAAAATGCCAGATCAAGGTACATCCACTGACAGGAGAGGAAGGGCATTTCATGGATTCCCAGTCGGAGTAGGAAGGAGGACTAGAGGGATGAATCCTGGCTCAAAGCACTGCCCACTGTCTCCTGGCCTTTTCTGAAGGACTTCTATTTCACAATCAGTCACCAGGAAAGTAGTCTTGTCCCTTTCAGATTAGTCCCCCAATCCATCCTTGTACCTACAGAATCAAACCTAGCTGCTTAAGCCAAATATCATGTGCATCCTTCCTAGTTAACCTAGGATGGTGTATATATGAGCCCAACTGTTAAATTAATAACTTTTAATTATCTTTTAAAATTAGCTTACAAAGTAGCAGACTTCCATATGGGTTTTTCATACAGCTTTAGTTCTGATTACCCCCGACTTTTCTCTTCCAATCCTTCCCCTATACCTCCCTTTAAAGACTTCCACCCACAGTATTTGAGAAGCTATTGCTGAAGTCATTACTAAAAACTAAATTATATGAAACTACACTTTAATAAATTACCATGAAACAAAGGTAATTAATATTCCAAAGGTTCTATTAGTTATTTTTTATTATACATTAACACTTGATATTATTTACCTCTTCTATATGTTGGCTGGTTGTGGTGGTTTGAATCAGATGTTCCCCATAAACTCATGCATTCTGAGTGCTGAGTCTCAAGCTGGTGACATTTTGAGAGTTGGAGCCTTGCTGAAGGAGGTGTGTTTTTGGCGGCATGCTCAGGAGTGTTATAGCCAGCTCCCCCTCCCTAGTGCTCGGCTCACTCTGTTGCTGCTGTTTTCCACCTGCTGTAGCAGAGGTGATGTCCAGCCTTTGTTCATGCCATGCCTTCTCCTGCCATCATGAAGCTTCCCCTTGGGACTATAAGCTAAAATAAATCATTTCCTCACATGGGGTGCTTTATCCCAGCAATGAGATGGTAACCACAACACTGGTGGAAATGCTATATAATGGTGTACGGCTGTACATCTCTTCCCAGTTCCACATTTATCAACACCATATTGTTGGTCACATGGAAGTATATGGTCTGAGACCATTTACAGCACAGAAATAAGCAAAGGCTGCAAATCCAGGCTTTATTTTCTGAGGGAGCGAGGTGTTAAACTTCAGTGCATGGCTGGCTGCCATTAGACCTGCTCCCTCCCTGTTAATAAATACTTCAATTAACATTCATGTTATACCTTCTCCCTGTTTCGTTCAGACAAACCCAGGCCAGTTCCATGAGTGTTATGTGCGTTTATTATCTAAATCCTCTGCTTTCTCTGATCACACCACCCAGCTTTAATCCTTCATCTAGAACTTGTCTTGGCTTAGAACATTTTTCTTCCTAGTCCAGTACTTGACTTGCCGATGGATGCTGAATTAAACCGTGTCTCCCATCACCTGTCTCTCTGGGTTTTGATGATAAGTTAGGCAATCCTGGGCAGCTAGGCTGCTGTGGAGGCGTGGAGGAATGCACCCAGGAACACCGAGGCCTCTGAAAGGTCCTCAGGACATGAGGAGCCCACAGGAGTCTCGGCTCAAGCCTGGGCCCAGGCCTCTGTCATAGCGGTTTCCAGGGCATTCTCTACAGTACTCTTTAGAGTTTTTAATGCCTTCCTTGTATCGTTTAATTGGATTGCAGCACACTAAACAGTTGAAAGGAATTCAAGCACAAGCTGCCAGGCACTCTCTTAATGAACATTCTGGGTGTCATTGTTTGCCAAGAAAGTCATTCACTGGATAAAAATCAGGAGGCTGAATGAAGAAGCAAAATATATATCTTTTTTCTCTTTCTCCTTACAAGATGGACATTTGTTTCCTCTTGTAATGGTACTATCTCTTCTCAGTCATGTGTCGACTGTTTTTGAAACATCGAATGGGTTAACTGCATGGCTTTCCACAAATCCCATATTTAATTTCACACCATAGCTTTATATCATGTATTAAGGAGTGCAAGATCCTACTGAGTTTCATTATAAACTAAATTTCAACAAATCATTTCCCTTAAATGCGCAGATGACAAATGTTCTGTCCATAAACTCCATATTGGTTCACACGCCCAAAGTGATGTTATGCAGCACGGAACCCAGAGAGAGGTGGCCTGCTACATGACACAAATGTTATATTGAGGGCATGGGTGTGTGTAGAGGGGTGGGGGAGACAGGAATGCAGACTCCCAGTCTCTTCCTTTATTACATGAGAAAGCCAAGACCCAGAGACAGTAACATCAACACTGCATCCTGAGATTATTTGAAAGTAGATTTTAACCCATAATAATATTCTCAGGTTTGTTGGACCTAATATAGAGTTTCTTCTCTAAAACTTTGTGTCAAAATATGTGTGTGTCTTTCCATTATTGACTCCATCTCCAAGTGCAATATAATGGATTTCCTCTGCATCCTCGACCAGCTTGTAAAGGTTGTCAAACCTAAGGGGCCATATTAATTACTCACTGCCTCCCTATCAATGGGCACAGACTAGGGAGTAAGTCCATGCCCTGTATACTCATAGCTAATAAATACTAAAGATGTCTTGAAGGAAGAATAATCCTATGTCTGCTTTTTGGGAAAAAAGATATGGGAAATGGAGTTAGAGAGTCACAAACATTCATGTATAAAAGCATTTCTCTGCCTCAGCTAATGAATAAGGAATAGCAAGAATTATAATCACAAATGCAGTTTACAGTGCAGTACTCATGTATTTTTTAAAATAGATTTTTATATGTGAGCAGTAACTTAGGCTCTGGAGTTAGCATGTCTGGGCTTGATAACACCCATTTAAGATTATTTGCTATTCATTATGAAGTTTCATATTATATACATATGCATATCTGTATGGATACATATTACATATGCACTTGGCATGTCCCATTTTACGTCCCAGTACTATGACACTACCGATACTATTGGAACAGTGTTGGAACTTTAGAACAGAATGCTTCTGCACACTCTTCTCATTCCTATTCTATTCTCTTGTCAAGTGTTTTACTTCTGCTTGTGTCACAACTGTGCAATATTCCCTCATTGTTTTTTTGCCTTAAAATGCCAATTGTCCCTTAAAACAGAATGTGATACATATTTCTAATGTGTCTTCTAATGAGTGTCCTTTCCTTCAGCTAAAGGACTTCTTTGGCATTTCGTGGATAGATGGAGCAGCCCTAATCAAAAAAAAAAAAAAAAATCTGAAATGCTCCAAAATCCAAGTCTTTTGAGTAGAATGTCACCCAGTTTACAGATGTTTTGGATTTCTAAGAATGTCAAACATCCAGATTAGTGATAATAAATTAGTAAAAGTTCATGCACAAAATCTGACTTAAGGGCGGGTTAGACGGTTCAGAGGTTAAGGAGCTTGCCCTGCAAAGCCCAAGAACCCTGGTTCAATTCCCCAGTACCTGCGTAAAGCCAAATGCATAAAGTGGCAAATTCATCTGGGTGTTTGCATCATTTCTGGCCCTAGTATACTCTCTCTCTCTCTCTCTCTCTCTCTCTCTCTCTCTCTCTCTCTCTCTCTCTCTCTCTCTCTCTCTCCTTGAAATAAATAAAAATAAATAAAAATCTGACCTGTTTCTAGTCTTAAACTCTGAAGGTGAAGGAACTTCAATCCACACTCTGGTCCTGCTGACAAAAGGTTATGTTCATTTTTAGTTATCTGGAAATGAATTTATTTTGTCTTCATTTCAGAATGTCAGTGAAGTAGATTGCAGAATGAGAGTCTTTTGTCAACTTGTGCTTCAGCATTTGAAAGTGTACACATTGCCTTCTGCCTTCCTGTGAGCTCCACGAAGTCGGTTGTCAATCTTAATGTATTTCTCACTTATGCAACATGAGATTTCTCCTATGAGTTTACATGTTTCTCTTTAATCTGTTTTTTTTTAAGAATTTAGGTGTGATTTGCCTATGAGAAATTTTCTTTGTAATCATTATGCCTGAGTGTCACAGGGAACTGTTCTATTTTTTCCCCCTGAGGAGATGTGAACACATGTCCATTCACCCCAGATGGGGCTCAGATGACATACCAAAGTATAATTGCAACAAAACCAGTTTGGGTAATCAGATGAGTTTATTGGGGTGACTTACAAAGCAGGGTGAGGAGTTGCTTACAGGAGCATGGATGACTACAGGAAACCAGATCACCAGAAAGCCCATCCTAACATCGTGGATGACACACATCTCTGGAGCTCACTTCACAGCCTGCAGCCAGCTCAGCCGGGTGGTGTCTTCCCAAGCAATTGTTTTCCCTTTATATAGCTTTAGGGAGGGGGGTCTTCCAACCTTTTTCCCAGAATTACTGGCCTTCTGTGTATCCTGAGCTCCCCTCCTCCTCCCAGGAGGGAATATTTCAATTGCTACACAACATCGATCAGAGTCTCGCCCTCAACAGTTGTTTACTGTTCCTAGAACCTTGGGGAGTGGTCTGTGGCCTTGTAAATTTCAGCTCTCCTAGACTTACTGACCTCTTGATTCCCTCTTCCCTCCAGGAGGAGATATTTCAATTCAGAGGATTGTTCCATATAATGTTGAGCTCCACTGAACTTTTGTATCAATAGTATGTCTTTTAATAAAAGCCTTACATTTGGAAAATGTTTTAGCTGCTAATTCTTATTATTTTTTTCTACCCCATTCTCCCTCTCCTCTCACCCTGGAGCTATAAGTATGAGTGAATGGATGATGCATCGCTTAGGCTCACTTATTTTTTTTCCAGATATTTTTGCCTCATTTTCTGGCTTTGATTGGCTTCTCAAGTTCCCCAGATCTTTTTTCTATGGTTGCCCATCCTACCATTCATCTCAACCACAAAGTTTTTGAAAATTTGAGTTATATTTTTCATCTTTAGGATTCATACTTGCTTCTCAAATTTCTCTTAAAATATCCCATCTTTTATTCATTGTTTCTAACATTTTATATAAATTTAAAAACATATTTATTATACATGCTTTGAAGTTCTTATTTAAACTTCATCTGTATGCCAATTTTCTATGCTTGGTTTTCCTCCTATGAATCAAATTCTACTTCCTCACATATCCTTTGGTTCTTTGATGTATGGAAACACCATCTTCAGAAAAATCAGTATAATAAAGCTACTTGGTAGAAATAGTCAGATTTGTATTTTGGTATCATCCAGGTTAAGACCTAAGGAGTGAGTGCGTATTTGTTAAACTTTGTCTTATCCATAGAATTATCCCCCTCCATCAAGCACATTCTTACCCTTCACTGAATCTGTACTTCTCAATTAGTCCTAAATAAGAAATAATAAATAGGGGGCTGGAGAGATAGCTCAGAGGTTAAGGCACTTGCCTCTAATGCCTAAGGCCCCCGGTTCAATTCTCCAGTACCCACATAAGCCAGACCCACAAGGTGGAGGCCCTGGTGTGCTCTCTCTCTCTCTTTCTCTTTCTCTTTCTCTCTCTTTTTCTCTGTGTCTCTTTGCTTGAAAATGAATAAAGAAAATATTAAAAAATAATAAATAAAATACATTTATTATTAATCTATATGTCCCATTTTTCAGAAACCAGTATAGTTCTCATGAAAAATGATGTAGGCTCAACTAGACTTTAAATAGTAACATAAACATGTACATGGACAATATTGTATACTTTGGAAGTTCGTGTAGGTAGTGGGAGGCAGGTTACTCAGGTAATAAAGATGCCAGCCTAAAGATGCTGACTTATAACTGACTGAAAATCTTATTTATTTACTTTGCCATCTCAAAAAAGCCATCTGGCTTTGTTAACGTGATCTCCTTCTTTGCAAGAATTCATTGGAAAAAATATTTGTCGCACACTTACTATGTCTGGTATATAAATGATAGTTGTTTGATAGGTTTGAATTGGTCTGACTTTAAAATTTAATAAAATTAAAAGTAATGTGATATTATTTTTGGAAAAATATTTGTTGCACACTTCCTATGTACGATGTCTGGTATATAAATGATAGTTGTTTGATAGGTTTGAATTGGTCTGACCTTAAAATTTAATAAAATTATAAGTAATGTGATATTATTTTCATAGAAATCAGTCCAGTCATCAAGGAGGGACTATATTAGAGCAAAGAGTCTACCAACTGAATGAAGGGGTCTGTGACAGGTGTATCTTGAACTATATCAATAATTTATAACAGAAGCACATAGTAGGAGCATAAATAAGCTATTCTTGTATAGACACTAAAAAGACATATTAAGAAATGAGTTCTTTCTTATTGAGCTCTTAAGAGTCTCTGGGTTTCTGCTTTGGACTGTTTTGAGTATCCTTGGTGTCTGTCTCCATTACCATTTCCTAGGTTGTCTGACTTGCTGGGGAGGCAGTGGTCTTGCTCATCTTACCGCTTCCTCTATGGTTTTGTTTGGGCTCTAGGTGATGAATTAGGGGTTCATCTCCTGCCTGGGTGTCAGCCATCATCTCAGGTCTTGTTGGTGGAATTAGATTGTCCATCGTTCTAGTTGCCTTTTGAAAAATACAAACAGAATCTCCAACAGAGAGAAAGGGGTGGGGTGGGGGGAGAGGGCAGTATAGGTTAAATGGGACAAATACTATTAATTTGCCTAGAATTTAATGGGTGTAGTCTCTCTGTAGGCCCATGGTTAGTGGGAGTTTCCCTTTGGAGTTCAGGTTCTTGGTCTCCATAAGAATTTTCCTTGGATCCCAGTTCCAGTTAAGGGTTCCTTGCCACTGAGTGGATCTCTTAACCAGTCAGAGAGTCATTGATTACCCTCCTAGGTTAAACCACTATTGCAAAGATGAGCACTTCTTGCCTTGCTGGTCTCTTCCTTACTGCAGTATCCCTTGCTTTCTCTGAATATCGATGGCCAATTTCCCCTGGCAGCTCATATAATGCCCTTTAGCACTACACAGACTACCATCTGGGAGCTGGCTTCCTCTCCAGATCCAGCAGGGTCTCTCAGTGTTGTGTGACAGCAGCCTGTGGTATCTTTAGCAACAGGGTCTTATCTTTTGCCAGGGGCGGGTAACTAAGAGTTTTAACATAAGCCTGTCTTGTTATAGGGACCTTGTAGGTCTCTCTGATCAACAGCTCAGGGTGGGAAGTAACCACTTACAGGGACAGGGAGTTATAGGCCAGAACCACTTGTTTTGGGATTAGGCTTCTTCCCACTCTCTTCAGGACCCTTCTTACCAGATGATGCCCCCAGCTTCCTCTAGAGCAGACTGTCCAAAAGTAAGGATCCTATGATATGGATTCATTATGGATTTAAATTAGTGTGTCCCTCCTCTTGTCCTCCCCTCCCCCCCCCCCAATTCCTTCCATCTCCATTGTCAGTCTCATGATTCACATGTCAGGTTTGCTTACTATTCAAGCTTATTAACTAACCTGAATAGGAACCACAGATGAGGAAAAATCTGCACCTTAATTTCATTATGTCATTTTTCCTTACTGCCGAGTAGCATTCCATGGTGTATATGTACAACAACTTTGATATCCATTCTTCCAATGATGGGCATTTGGGTTGATTCCAATTCTTTGCTATTGTGTATTGAGCCACTATGTAGATATGGTTGAGCTGATGTCTCTGTGCTGAAGTGAGGAACCTTGAGAGTCAATGCCCAGTAGAGAACAGCTGGGTCCCTTGGAAGCTCTATCTGCATCTTTTTTAGGGGCTTCCACACTGATTTCCATAGTGGTTGTACAGGTTTGTAAGCCCACCAGCAGTGAATAAAGGTTCCTCTTTCCCCTGCATCCTTGCCAACATCTCTTGTTGGTCCCCAGCTGATGTTTGGGAAGTCAGTGGAAACTTTCCGAGGTGGAGATTAGCTGGAGGAGTTAAATCACTGATGGATAAGGGGCTTTGAGGTTTTATAGACTGGCCACACTCTGTGCTTCCTGCCTGTTGTAAATTTATTTACCTTAGGACTCCATTTGTATGCCATGAGTATGTTTCCCTTCTGTTACATACGCTTGTATTTCCTAGAATTAACATTTGCTTCCTCTTTTCTATTTGTTTGGCTTTTTTGTGTCTACTGTCCCTCTTTTTGTCCAAAAATTTGCAACAGGTCTTTCAGGTATTGCTCGGTAATTTCTCCAACAGTGACACACAGTTCCAGACTTTCCTTCAGCTATGTATTCCTGCTGTTCTCATTCCTGAATTCTTCGGCTTCCTCTTCCACCATGGATTATAGATGAATGGTTTGGAGCTTGGCTGTTGGATCTGGAATTTCCCATCAGCATTTTCCCATGCTGGACTTTCTTTGATGGCATACATTTCTATTTCTTGGTTTACTGCCTTATATTTCATGGAAGCACATAGATGGGCTTGTAAAGTTGTGTATTCAAGAGAGAAGATTCTAGTATTGCTTGCATGTCTGGAAGTATCCTCATTCTGGTTTTGTGCTTGACTGATCTTTGGGCTGAATAGGAGACTTAGGGTTGAAAGTCTTTTCCTCTAAATAGCGCTTCATTGATTCCTGGCAGTTGGTACGGCTTGTGCTATTCTCTTTCTGTACCCTTTGTCTGCAAGCAGCTTGGTCTGGCTGTTTTGTTTTCTATCAAGTTGTCTCTGCAAGTTTAGATTGAGCTCTTTGGCCTGTTATTGGGACATAGCCCAGTGACAGGCTTTGGCGCAAGCCTTTGTTCCTCATTGCCTGGGGTTTTGTATTGGATACGCAATAGATGATCTTCTCTTAGCAACTCATGTCCTTAATTCTTGAAAATGTTACAAATAATATTGTGTACAAGTATCCCCCCCCAGATTCTTCTTCCATAAATTCCTTCCCTCCGTATCCTTGAGAATTCTCTTGAATAAGTCTTTCACTCCTGAGGTGATCCTCTAACTCCCCATCTTTTTTCTCCAGTTTCCCATTATTTCTAAACTTTACCTTCACATTTTTTAATAATACACAAACACATTTATTTTAGTTTATTTCTTTTTTAAAAATATATATTTATTGTCCATAGTGAGTTACATTATTTAGTGGGCAAATAATGAGTTGTTATCCCCAATTCCCCAATTCCCCCCTCCCCATCCCCGGTCAGTTGGATATCCTCTGAGATCATGGCAAGAGATGATCCACCACAGTCATATTGTGGAGGATCCATATGGAACCCTGCAGAGAAGGACGGGATGAACAAGGGACCCACAGCCACAGCCATTCAACCAACTCAGGATAAGCCGAATGTGTTTGTGTTTTTTAGTTTATTTCTTTTTCCTTCTTCCCTCCTTCCTCTTCCTCTTCCTCTTTTTTTTTTCTTTTTGTCTTTCTTTTTTTTTGAGAGAGAGAGCATGTCATGTAGTCCGGGCTAAACTTTAACTTGCTCTGTAGCTGAGGATAAACTCAAACTTCTGTTCCTCCTGATGCTAACTCCTGAATTTGGGGATCACAGGGTTGTGCTACTCTGCCTGATTTATGTGATGCTAGGAATAGAGCCCAGGGCTTCATATATACTAGGCAAAGTACTCAACTAACTGAACTACACACCCTGCTTGAGAGTGATGTCATATGTAGATGACGTATTTTAAGCATCAAACTCAAAGCTTTTCTGTTTCTCAGAGTGTTCCTTTCTTAAGAATGTCATAGCTTAACAATGCACAGAACAGTTCCTTTAACATCATTTTCTCCTGTGTTCCTTACAATGTCTGTGCTTTCTCTTTATGTTTTCTCTTATTATGGATTGAGAACTTGTTGCTAGAGGTTTTCTTTACCCTCTAGCACTCATTGATGGGTTGTCCACATATAATTGTAAAGCAATTAAAGCTGACTGGGAAATAGATGGATTGAGGGAAACCTATGAACAAACAGGCTTCAGCCAGCTTTTCTATTGTCAGGTATATTCTTTTCTCTATTCCCTCAAATACGAACATATATTGACTATTATTTTCCCTGGAACTCATCTATTTTGCTCTTGAAGATTGATTCTTCTCTTCGGAAGAGTCAGGCATTTCGTTTGAAGTATTCTGGAAAGACAGAGCATTGGGTGAGAGACAGCATCTAACATTTTGGGGTTCAAAAATGGACTCTTTCTAGAAGTTTATGCCTCTGCTCTTCACAGTACCTGGGGTCCCACACATAGCCAATAAGAGCACCTGGGCAGCTGGTCAGGGACTACAGTGTCTCCCCAGGGAAGGGAAGGGCTCTCGCTCTCTACTGTTTTGTATGCAATCTTAGCCAACTTGCGTTCAGAGGATGCATTGTCTTCAAACCTCAGCCCTTTCTGGCATTTGTTCTCTCTTCACTTTGACATCCTCTTGGTAGGCATTCAGGGTTAGCTTCAGTCTGTAACCCCACTTCTAAGACACCAACCAATAATTTTATTATGTTTCCTCTAGATGTTTCCTATTCTCTCTACATGTATTTGTTTCTTTATATACACTATGTCTGTCACTTTGGGTTGTTGTTTGGGGTAGGGGTAATGAAGATAAATTCACCTCTATGTGGTCCATTAAGTGTACTTGAAAGCCTCGATGACATTTTTCTGAAAGGTAGATTTGACCTCCACACCATTCCTTACTCCAAATCCTTCAAAACTGCTCATAACTTTCAGCATAACTGTGGTTTAGCTTATTTATCAGACAAACATTTCATGATCAGACCTCTGGCAGCTCTCAAGATTCATCACCAACTGCCCACCTAGTGAAAGCCACCATGATCGTCTGCCTGTGCCTCTCTTTTGGGGAGCAGCTTATGTTTTGTGAGATTGTAATATTCCCACCTTTATGAGCACAAACACATCAGCCTCACTTCTAACATTGACTTTGTTTCCCCCTTGACCCTTGGTGCCTTAACCAAGCTGGACCAATTAATCTCCTCTGTAAACACTGTAAGATGTGCTAAAGCTGTTGTCTATTGCCTGGGCCCAAGAAACAGAGGAAATTTGCTTGGAGAGATATAGAGCTTGAAAGATATTCCTGATAACAGTCGTGGTTGCCTGGTTCTGGTTCATTCCTGAGGCCTATTCTGGCTCCTAGGTCTTGAGTCTCTGTGTTATCTGTATAATAAATTTCCTGCTTAGAGCAGCTTATTGCACAGTTACTGCTCAGTGGGTGTGAGCTACTATTATTTATTCCAGTCTGCAGCATGATCATGGCTTCTTCTAGTTTCTTGAAGAGATCATCACATTTCATGCACACACATTTTTCTGCCTGAATGCTCTTGTCTTCTTTTTCTTTGCCCCTGCTAGATGACTATGCCAAAATTCAGCTCAAGGGAAAGTGAACTAGAGGGGGCAGGAGAAACGACAAAAGTAACAGAGGGTGAATATGACCAGAGTATGTTATATACATGTGTGGTAATGTTCAGAAAAAAAAACACAAAGAATGAAAACCTCAGCTCACACCCTCTGGACTTCTCAGGCATCCTTTTCTGAGTATAATTGTACCATGGAGTACATTGCCAAAATTGTTCTACCTTTTTCTTTTCTTGTTAACTCCTTGTTTAGAGAAGATGTAGTTACTTTAGCTTTGTTTTTTTTTTTGGTATATGCAAATGAAGAACAGCTAAGTTGATCAAGGGAACATACCATCTGCTACCAACTGATAGCAATATATGATATGTTTCCTCAAACAATATTCTTATTCATGTCATTCTTTTCTTGATGAGAATTAGCCTTAGAGTGGATTTGGACACACTCTTTGCCTGTTTTATTAATAGTGGAACAAAACAATGTACAAATAGAAAAAGAGCCCTGTCTCTTCTAGGATGAAGTGTTGACGTGAACAGACATCCTCATCCACTCGAGGAAGAAAGTTCCTTCTCCAGCAGCTCAGGAAGCATCTCAGCTTGGAAAGTAGCGGGTTACTGGAGTGAGTTCAGGATGAGGGAGAGGAAGTATTCCTGTCTAGACTCGGTAAATAAGCCTGGTGCCCTGAGTTATAGAAAAGGAAACGTGTGTTTACCAGGCTCTCAGGTGAGCCACCAGGCTGAGGGGTCCCATGGGTGCTTGCTTTGTGACTCTGTGTCATCTTGACAGGTGGTTCTTGACACTCAGTATGTCTCTTACAAGGAACTAAGAGGTGAAATAGCTCACTAAAACCCCTATAATTCATAACTGGCCATTCTTGCAATCCCAACTTTGTAAAAATATCTCTATTGTAAGGAGTTATAAGTGGATTATGAGAATATGAGTTACTTATAATACTCATACTTTTCTCTATTTTCTTTTTTTTCTATTTTCTGCTTGGTACAGTTAACATGTTTTTTTTTTAACTTTTGCAATAAAAAACACATTTTATGAAAAAGTTAGTTCTGTTCCATCACTAGGACTCCTGGGAGTTTTCACACCTTTGAAAAGTTGTGATTATTGTAAGCATCCTTATTTTTCACTAATGAGCAGGAGGAAATGGGGTACAGCAGTGTTTTGAGAACCTCACTCTTAGTTATCCAACAAGCCTGCTGGACTGTGCACTTCTCAACTCAGCATCTGTTGTCCTTGGTGTCCACTTCTATGCTTTCAAAGTTCCTCGGGGCCTGGTGTGGGTGCTTTGCTGTTCTTAGAGGAGTCGTCCATCCCAAAGGCTATAGATTCCTCATCAGAAGATGGGAGTCAAGGGGCTCACCTGGGTGCACATGGTGGGTCCTCATGCACATAGGTGTGGAGGTCAGAGGTGGAAGTCAGGTATCTTCCTCAGTCACTTTCCACCTTTATTTAGTGTGTGTATGCATGTATATGTATATGTAATGTGTGTGTGCACGTATGGTGTAGTGTGTCGTATGTATACACAGAGTGTGTGCACTTGGTCATGTGGTTTGATTTGACACCACTGGGAATTATGATCAGGAGTGGAAATGCTGCTGTGGATGGGCACACGAGAGGCACACTGCTCTCCCTGTCACTGGTGCTGTGACAGCAGAGGCCAGATTCCACCCCTCCCCATGGAGGGAAGAGAGGGAGGTCCATCTGTGGAACCCAAAGAACTTGACCAAGGAGACTGGAAGATGCTTATGTTGCTCTAGTTCACAGAATCTGTGCTTTAGGGAACCAGGCCCTGAACGAAGGGGCAGGAGATTTCCTAGAGAAACTTGGCCGCCAGGTCCTCTTGGCTCCCTGTCTGTCCCGATTATGTGTCCTCGCTAAGGCTAGCTTCCTATGTGCTTCCTCGAGAGCTGTGGGGATTTCTGTTTAAACAACAAACCGATTGAAGCTCTGCTCTAGTTAGTGGCTTATTTGCATATCAAATTAGGGTTCAAAGGAATGCTAATAGGAAAGCTTATTTGCTCAGATAAATTTGGTTTAGTAACCTGGAGGAAACAGTAGTGTCTAAAACACTCACACTGAAATTAATGAGGCCACTGTGACCTGTTGGCTTTTCTTTCCTCCTACCTTTCACCTTCTGGTTCATCCATGGTCCTCCATTTCAATTCCCTGATACTCAGCAAACACTGATAATTCCCGCTGTGTGGAAGTCACCGTGTAGAGCAGTAAACAGCAGAGCTAAACCAATACCTTTTCTCTGTGCAGAGAACTGGGCAGAAAACAGAGGAAGGTGAATGCATACTGCTAAGTCGAATGATAGACACAAAGTTCAGTGAAGAAACAGACAAGCAATGAGCACATGGTGCTCATCCTAACCCTGTGCCAAGACTTTGAGAGAAATCGGAGAAATACCTCATGACACTCCGTCTCTCCCCTGCTTGTGGCTAGGGCTCTGAACTCCCTGAGCTAGTGCCAGGGCATGGCACTGGGAAGAGATTTCGGTCACCATATGCAGTAGTACATTAGTGGGTTGCGGGTCTGTGGGTTAGTGGGGAAGTTGCAGCATGCATCAACTCCCTGTTCGTTCACGGAGCTGGGTGAGCAGAGGCTTGGAATAGCTGTGAGCCGACAAGAGATGAACACTTTCGGGAGAATGCGGCAGTGGACAGTTCTCGTTTATTGTATAGATAAAAGTTGTTTACATAGAGGAAAAGGCAGAGGTAGGAGCATAGGCAGCAAGGAGATTGGTATGGGCAAGATCTGTGAGCATCTCATGAGTTTGATTGGTAGGGGCCAGTATCCTTTGGATACCTATTTTGCATAGATAAATTGAGGGGCCTTCGTGACTCTATACATGTATAATAGACATGTATAGAATGGTGATGTCAGCAGAGGAAATGTAACCTTATTGTTTAGGTTTGTTATTGCAGCTGGACTAAGTCTAGGCCTTGAATTGCCTGCTTATCTCAGGGCCCAGCTGTGGCCTGCCTGGGGGCTGGAGTGTTCAGGATTGCTAAGATGTATAGGGGCCCTCAGACTTTGCCTCAACTTCCTTATCAGAAGGAGACAGTCCTATAAGCCTGCCAGACTCAGCAAAACATTACATTCTCCATGCCCCTTTAGCAGGGTTCCACATGGGTGGAGCTGGAGCTGAGGTGGACCTAGCATCCCATTAGCTTACACAGACTGGTAACGCATCCTAAGTGGAGCTGGGGAGATGCACAAGTGTGAGGAGTCCGGTTTGGATCTCCAGAGCCCATGGATCATGCTGCACATTGTGGCATGCAGCTGTAATCCCAGAGCTGGGGAGGGGCCACATAGACAGAGACCCCTGGGACTACCGAAATCAGTGAAGTCTGTGTTCAGTGACACCCTGTCTCAAGTAGTCAATGAAGGCCTAGGGAGATGACTCAGAAGGTAAGAGTGTTTGCCATGCAGGAAGGAGGACCTGAGAAAGCTTGGATTCAACTTCTAAAATCCACATAGAAAGCTGGGCATGGCCATCCATACGTGTAACCACAACCCTGTGGGGAGTGGAGGCGGGAGAATGTCTCTGGGGCTTGCTGGTCAAGTGGTAGCAGGTTCAGTGAGAGACCCTGACTCATGGAAACAGCACAGAAGACAGATGGAGGAGAGGATCCAATGTTCTCCTCTGGCTTATACATGCATGTGCATAGGGTACATGCTTCTGCATGAGCTCACGTGTGTGCATCACACACACACACACACACACACACACACACACACACACACTATACTAAGTCCATACCCCAGAACACATACACACAAATTAAGGTGCAAAGTGACTAAGGTGGACACCTGACATCAACCTCCAGCTCCAACACACTCACACACATGGGCATGAACACCCACACCTATGAAAAAACAGGCACCAACACAGATGGAACAAGACAGTCTTCTTTGAATAAGGCTGGCTGGAAATGAGGAAATAGAAGTCAGCCTTCAGGGCAGCACAAGCCATCCATGGTGCACAGTGGAGAGGAGGGGTCCATGAGCTACAGGGAACATTCCTTAGGACCTGGCAGTTAGCCCTTAGACGTTTTCAAGCAATCTGATGACAATATTAGTGTAACATGGTTTTTCTGTTCCCTTCTTATCATCCTATCAACAGTAGCTGTCATTAGTGATTAAAGGGTCAGTGAGACATCATCAGCTTTGGAGAAGCTCAGAGCAGTTGACTTATGCTTGTGGACATTCACTTTGGTACTTGTGAAGTGGGAGTCTTGTGTCTTTGGCATAATCTTTTATCTCGTTTTTCTTATCTATCTATCTATCTATCTATAATCTATCATCTATCTATCTGTCTTCTATCATCTATCTGTCTATCATCTATCTATCTATTTGCTTATTTGAGAGAGAGAAAGAAAGAGGCAGAGAGAGAAAGAGAGAGAGAGAGAGAGAGAGAGAGAGAGAGAGAGAGAGAGAGAGAGAGAGAGAATGGGCATGCCAGAACCTTCAGCCACTGAAAACAAACTTCAGACACATGCATCACCTTGTGCATCTGACTTTACATGGGTCCTGAGGAATCGAACTCGGGTCCTTCCACTTTTCAGGCAAATGCTTTAACCGCTAAGCCATCTCTCTAGCCCTTTCCTTTTTTTTCCTGGGTAGCACTCTCTACCCTTTCCCTTTGAGACGTGTACGTTTTTAATCATCCTCTGTCTCAAGTCCAACTCACAGCATATTTAGTGAAAGGTTTTCATCACTGGTTCCCAAGCCCAGACTGTACTGTCTTCCTGAAGCCTCCCTTCACTTCAAGCAGAGTTCTCTGGTATGTGCACCACTTGCCTGAGTCCCACCCAGATACACTTAGTGAATCAAGTATGAGTCCATCCATATCAGGTAAATGTTATGTAACTTCATTCCTACCATCTGGTCCTAGGACAGGGTATGGCATGTCATGCTCCTTAAATCCTCAGTGGGTGGATGGATGATTAGAAGAAAGAGAGGGGTGGATGGAAGGAGAGACAAAACTGCATGTTCTGGTAGAAAACTGACTTCAGGGAAACCAGGCCCATCATTTCAGGTAGCATGAAGACCTGCTGGGCTCTATGGGCAATACCATGGAGATAATGACCATGTCCATCTGAGTAGTCTGGGTTCAAATCCCCAGCACTCATGGAAAGCCACATGCACAAAATGGTGCATTCGTCTGGAGTTCATTAACAGTGTCCTGGTACACCCATTTCCTCTCTCTTTCCCTCTCTCTTGGCTTGAAAATAAATAGATAAATAAAAGGAAAGAATGAACTATTCATATTGCTTTGATACGGAAGCCCAAGAGCAGAACTTCCCAACGGTGAGTCTTATAGCCTTCTGGCAAAAGAAAAATATTGTGGATAATCCTAGAACTCAGTTGTGGTGGTAGGAGTGGGGGGAAGAAAAGACAGGAAAGAGGATTGTGAGTTCCAGGTCAGCCTAGGCTAAATAGTCTCTCTCTCTCTCTCTCTCTCTCTCTCTCTCTCTCTCTCTCTCTCTCTCTCACACACACACACACACACACACACACACACACACACATTCTTGAATCCCTATTTGGGCAGCTCAAGTGTCCTGTGAGGCTGTTTTCCTGAGGATTTGGGAACACACATTTATTCATCTCAGATAGGGCACAGACAACAGACCCAAATCATGACTGCTCTAAAACTAATTTTGGTTAACCAGTGAGTTTATTGGGGTTCCTTACAGAGCAGAGGCATCAAAGGCAGCCGCATCACTGAATAGCCCTCCACAGCGAAGGTGCCAACTCCAGGCGGGGGCACCTCTCCAGCACCCTAGGGACTTGCAGGGAGCCCCGCCAGCCTGGAGTCTCCTCCCTAACTTGAGGGAGGGTCTTGCCACCTCTTCCCTAGACTTCACCTCTTGAGTCTCCGAGCCTCCCTCTCCACCACCAAGAGGGGATGTTGCAATTCAGAGAAAATTTACACACAACACTCTTCAGATTATGCCCCCCAAAAGCTGTTTTGTGTTCCTATAACCTGAGGGAGAGGTCCCATAGCCTTAGAGAGTGGTCCTGTAACCCAAGTTCTAACTCTTTCAAAGTTCTTAGTCTTGAGCCTCCCTCCTCCCTTCAGGAGGGAATATTTCAATGCAGAGGAATCTGCCATAACACACACACACACACACACACACACACACACACACACACAGGGAGACAGAGAGACAGAGAGACAGAGAGGTTGGCTATTGAGATGATACCAATAACTTGCTTCACATATACTTTGCTCTGGGGTTTGATTACCAACCATATTCTTGGTTCGAAGGAAGAGAAGACCAGAGGAGACAGGACAGTGAAAAACTAATAGTACTCTCCTCTCTGCTTGAACAAATTTAATATTTCCAACCTCACTACACTATCATTTCTTCCCCTTCTGGTATTCCAGAGAAAATCTAGAACGCCTTTTCTAACATCTGAACATACGGTTAGTGGCTTGATATTTAAGCCAGGACTGCTAAGAAGGCTGAGGTTTGGGCTGGTTTTTGCTTTTCTTCCTTCCTTCCTTCCTTCCATTTCTTCCTTCCCTTTCTTCCTTTCCTTTCTTTCTCTCATTTCTTTCCTCCCTAGAACCATCTCGCTGTGCATGAATGTTGTTCTAGGTACCTGCTGGGAGATATCTGTCTCTTGGTTTCAGTCTTTCCATGGAAAAATGTGTGACGTTATGCTTCAATGTAACCGATAGTTACCAGATAATGATAACAGAAGCAAATAATTGCTTATCATGTCTATATAGTCAATCCTTAGGACAGCCCATGAGAAAGAGACCTTTTATTATATCCTTTTTGTAAGTGAGAAAACTGAGAAGTTTGGGATCTTTATCCAAGGTGACAGGGCTATTAAGGGTGGAATGAGAACTTGAACCTGGATGGTTTGGTTGCAGTAAAACCTTTCTCTATACTATTGGATATTGAGTTTGGGTTTTCTCATGGTCTTCATACTGCTCTACTTGGCCTGCTTAAAGGGACCACAATGATTCAATGTTAAAATTATTGACTCGTATGATGCATATAAGGTGAATGCTAGCATAGTCCCAGATCCTGTTTTTGAATATCATCAGTGAACAAAAGACAGAGTTGTTGACTCAATGAAGCAGTTTCAGAAGGTAGGTAATGAAAACAGCATCAAAAACAAAATCAGCGCTGATAATCATCAGAGAAATGAAAACTGAAACCACAATAACATATCACTTCACATCTGGTTGAATGGCTACTATCAAAAAGAGACAAAGGGCTGGAGAGATGGCTCGGTGGTTAAGACACTTACCTGCAAAGCCTAACAATCCTGGTTCTATTCCCTAGTACCCACCTAAAGCCAGATTGCAAATTGGCCCATGCATCTGGAGTTTGTTTGCAGTAGCTGAAGGCCCTGGTGTGACCATTCTCTATGTTTCTCTTCTATCTTTCTCTGCATGCAAATAAATAAATAATTTTTAAAAAGAGGAAAGATAGCAAATGTGGTTGAGGGTATGAAAAAAGGGTGGGACATCTACTTGCATAGCCTTCAGATAAACAGTATGGAGAAACCTCAGGAGATACAGAAAAAAAAAACTGGTGTATGCTCCAGGACTTCTACATCGGAGTAGATGTGTAAAGAAAATTAAGTGTGTCTGCAGCCAAGACATCTTCACCTTATGTTCACTAGAGCCTTATCCACAGCAGCTGCAAAATGGAAACAAGCCAGCATCCATCAATGGGATGCATAAAAGTGACAAAATGTTAGTTCTGAAATAAGAATATAACCTGCAATTTGTGACAACATGAGTGACCCTGGATATCATGTTAAGTGAAATAAGCCAGGTACATACAGGAAGATAAATGTAACGTGATTGCATCCATACACAGAACGCACAGGTAAAGTGTTGGTAGAAGGGGCTTGCATGGGAGATGTTGATGGCAGGACTCATCTTTTCAATGGACTGGGAGGACTAGGTTTCTGAGATCTGTTTTGCACCATAGTTAATAATGTCCATTGCTATTTGCTGTCAGCTACGATGGAGAATAGAGGCAATACGTGTTTGAATTAGCTCAATGCAGCCATGCCATGATGTAGAAATATTTCAAGATATTATGTTGGATATCATGTCTCATTATATAATTTATCGGGTGAAACTAAGTAATACTATTGGTGGGGGGAACAGAAAGAAAGAAAGAAAAAGAAAGAAAGAAAGAAAGAAAGAAAGAAAGAAAGAAAGAAAGAAAGAAAGAAAGAAAGGGAGGGAGGGAGGAAGGAAGGAAGGAAGGGAAAGAAGGAAGGAGGAAGGAAGACAGAAAGAGAGGAAGAGATAAAGGGAAAAAGAGAAGAGAGAGAGAGAGAGAGGAAGAAAGAAGGGCTATATTGTAGAGGGAGAGAGGCTTGTAGGAAGCGCACCAGGACTTGAAGGAAGGATGAATACAGAATATGGGCGAGAGCTGGTTAGGGTAAAGGAGCAGCCAGTAAAGTGGGTCTAGAACATGGGCTGCTGGAGGACCAAGAGACACAAGAAGTAGTGTGTGACAGGGAGGAGTAAGACCCTCACAGATGACATGAACTAAAAATAGAAGCCTAACTTTTAAACGAGTGTTTAAATCTGAGCTCAGCCCCTAATCATGGTTAGGCCACAGTGATGAGTTATGTATGCCTGGGAGCTTTAGTTTTCTCCTCTACAAAATGGGAACACTAATTTTGCTGCCAGGCATCCAAGCAGAAAAATGCCATTCACAGCCCTGATCCATTCTGGCCTTGAAGGTGTTCCCAGAGAACCCCAGAGATGGCTTCCTTTTTCTCCATCCATGGAAGTGAGTCACATCCCAGCAGGCAGAAGTCTGCAGGCTCCATTGTCTCCTGATGCCCAAACTAACACCATGGTGCCAAGACCTACACTGGGCATCTCGATCACCTTTTCGTTTGCTTCCAACAGACCACAGCAAGTGTTGGGGCCAGGCAGAACTTCCTGGAAGATTGTTCCACTGGCTGCCAACTGGAGAACGACTTGAGCTCTTACAAACAAATAAAGCCAAACAGTTTCCAAGATGTAGGCCTTTTGTTTGTCTGAGCAAACACAGGCATGCTTCCGTTTGAGGAGCTTCTGGACTAATTGCTGGCACTGTGTCCCCTAATTACACAATGTCTGTCTACTCTGGCAATAACCTTGGCATTGTCTTTGTTGTGAAAAACAGCAAGTGTGGGGCTTTACAAATGTACCCCCACTTCGCTGTTTTGTGTACCTGTTTCTTAGCATCAACGGCTTTCCTTTGTTCTTTTGCTTGTTGGCTGAAATAGGTTATAAATATGTTCATAAAGTGTTCAGACAGATGTGTGAATGGCAGGTTTACTCATTCTATAGCTTGTAAACATCAATTATGAGCATTGAAGGGAGCTATCTCTGGCGATATAAGAGCTGGGAAAACCCAATGTCCACAAGTAAATTTATATACATATATGTTATATGTATATGTATATTATATATTATAGCTTGGTCCTATAGAGTCTGATTTTTTTAATTGGATATATTTGGGTTTGAATCCTGACATATGGAAAATGGAAGACGATAATGGTAGGGTTGTGCCATGTTCTCACTCAACCATATTCAGTGAGCTTCTACTACGTGTTCAGTATCATACCAAGTTTTAGGGATGTGGAGAGAACATGACAGGGTCTTGCCTTCATGGAACTTGACATTACACAGAGGAAGGCCTACCATAAACTAGAAAGAAAGTGAACAAGAAAATCGATGAGCAAGGAAAATTTGTTGTTGAAAGAAATAAAGTGATTTAAAGCAACATAATTAAGCCCAAGTAGGTAGAGTGGCCATGGGTGGGCTCTGAGGTGGAGAGGATGGGTATGTGCCTAACGGGTAGGATGGGCCAGTCTCCGGCAGAGCTGCCGAAAGGAGCTTTGACACACAGGCCCAGAGCTGGAGATGCCTTGCTGAGTTTAATCAATAGAGATCAGGCCCCTCCCTCTGCAATGTCAGGATCCAGAAGAAGGAGGGGCCTTGTGGGGCCAGGGAAGCTGGAGGAAGCTTATTGTCCATTCCCCTTGCTCTTTGTAAGAGATAATTGGAAGGGCTTAGACATGCAAAGGGCATGATGGTTTTGACCCTTATTTGCTGTAGGGTTTGAGAAGACAAGCAGAAAACATGTTAGGATTACAACCATTCAGACAGGAGATGGTTACTTTATGCTGCACTCAGGAGGGGAGGTATGGGAGCGGGCTTCCTGGAGATGGGAGTGACCTTGCAGAGAACACAGAAGGAAGCGGCCCTTTCCTGTCTTTTAGGACTCAATGCCATCTTCTTCAAATAGCCCTCCCACATTCCTTGGACTCAAAAGTATATCATCTCCACCAATGCTCAAGCTACTCGATCGAGCTTTTATCACCCTGAATTTCATTCATAGAGATAATTCCTTTGTTTACTTTTTCTAGTTAACCATCTGCCTTCCTCTTGGGCAGATGTTAATGATGCAGGAAGTGATGCATGTCTGAAGGAATCACGGTGGATATAGTGTTGGGAGATTCCACCAATAGAGATTGAGTATACCAGATGAAGTTGAGACAGGGAGAGAGAGAGTATGAAATCAGGAATGATTCCAAAGTGTTCGCCTTCATAACCAGGTGCCATCTTCTGCAGTGAGGAAGAGTGGGAGAAGAAGCAGCTTGGGTGGCCAAGTGATCAGGGAAGAGCTATTAACTGTGTGAGCGCTAATGAAAAATCAAATGATATTAGAGCCCAGGGTATTAGTCTGTGCTAGAAATATAAACTGAAGAATCGATAACATTTATGGTGCATAAAGCCATGGTGAATTCACTTGGGGAGACATACAGATGAGAAGATAGTGCCCAGTGCCTGGGGGTTCAAGAGAGAAAGAGGAGACAGACCTGGGTAAGAAGAGGGAAGCTGAGAAGGATGAACGTGTGAAAGGCAAGAGAGGAGGGCATTCAGAAAGGAGACCTCATCATTTTTGGAGAGGTGTCCCACGGTTTGGCAGCATGGAAGGCTCAGGTGCTCCTGGGAGTACTCTGAAGGGAGGCCATCTTGGGATGAGTTCAAAGGCAAAGGGAGTTTCAGGTGTGCCTGGAAGGCTTTAAGCTTAAAAATCTGAAGGGAAAATGCAAAACATTGTCATTTGTGAGTCATGAGTCATGTATGCATGTCTATCTCGTTGCATGCTTTTTGACTTGCTTTGTAGGAAAAAAAGGAAAAAAGCGAGGTGACAGTGTGAAAGCAATGAGCCAACAGGAGCTGTGCCACTGAGTTGCAGAGAAAGGGAGAGTGGGTGTGAGGAGAGGTTCCTATTCCTTGTTCTGTTTACTGCTTTGCTTTGAAATGGAAACTATCGTCTCACATGTTGGGGGGGGGTCACTGGAAATGTAAAGGAAAGGATATGTGTAGAGGATGAAAGTCGTTAGGAAAGGAGAAAGAGACCAGGATGGTGAGTTGGGGTTTGAGGACACAGGGAGGGAGTGCCCATGAGACCAGGAGGAAAGAGAGGGAGCACAGGAAGAGATCATCGAAAAGATGGAGTGGAAAAGAAACACACTGCTGTAGTGACCTTTATTTCCAGTGAAGTCTGAGGTGGCTTCTAAATCGAGTGAGGGATGTGGGGATGAGAGGATCTGAAAGGAGGTGTGAGAGCTTAGATCCAGGAACCAGAGCATCAGCGTCCTGGGAGGCAGTGTCCATAGGTGGGAATAAGAACAAGGTCTCTGACTGCAGACCTACAGTGCTTTCTGCCCATGCTTCTCAGTCATCATCACTGATGTTCCACAGCACTGATCAGAGACACAGGGTGGTACAGGAAATGGAGGGAGGAGAGAGAGGAAGCTTTAAGGAGCGTGTGTGCCAGGCACTACACCTATAGCATCCTAGAATGAGATATCACAAGAGAAATCTGAAGAGCCTGCTTGCAGTCACTTGGGGTGTGTATGCATGCATGCACATGTGTGTTGTATGCATCTACACTGGACATATGTGCATGTGTTTTATGTGTCTCTCCACATATATGAACACATGTATAAATATTCATATATATGAATATATATTCTGATAAGCTTTCATCACTCCCTCAATGAATTTATGATCTAGCAATCTAGCCAAGGGGATAAATTTCATATAGAAAGGGACAGAGAAAAGCCATCAAACTTCAGCTCATGAGCCAATCCAGTTTGAAACCTACCTGGGCTTTCTATAAATAAAGTTTTATTGAACTACAGTCATGCCTATTTGTTTACATTATTGTCTTTGGTGCCTTTCTATTAAAATAGCAAAGTTCAGTCATTGCAGAAGAGTTTATACACCCCCACAAACCTAAAGCGTCTTCTAGCCCTTTCATAGAAAAGTCTCATCAAGCCATGGAAGGAAGGAAGATTGCAAAGATGGAGCCAGTTCCCTGGTTAGTCATCAGAGAGTAGAGATTCCTCCAGGAAGCAGAGACAGTACCAGCCCCTCTGGCTAGATGCATTCCTTCATTCAAAAAATGTATTTTAGCATCTCCTGAACTTCAGGCAGCATCTATATGCCTGGGATCCAAGAACAAGTGACACATTTAGACATCCCTGTCATTGTGAGGACCCCATTATGGATCAGGAGATGGAGCCAAGGCACCCAGGAAGCAGTGCAAGGTGTGTGGGGAGGGCAGTGAGGAGGGGGCTAGTCTACTAAGAGTGGCTTTCACAGCGTGCTCCTCAGTCCACTCCTAGAGGATACCTGGGAGTTTGTTAAACATAAATTATCGTGGCCACAGTCAAGACTTGCTGCTCCCAACTCTGGGCTGAGACACAGGAAGACCAGAAACCAGACCTTCAGGTGCATGTTACATTCACTCCATCTTTGAGTTATTGTGGTAGAAGTTCACTGGCATCATATTCATGAAGGCTACATGGGAGATGGAGGAGGTGTCCTCAGAAAGGCAGAAAGGACCTTCATCACTTCTATGACAACTTAGAATTACACTGGACTGGAACATGGACCTCTCTGGATACATGTGAGAAACCAATAATGCTATCACGCTAAGTGGGAGGGCTCATCTACCAGAGAGGCTGAGACACTTCCTTCCAGAAGAGCACCCAGCCCTACCGCCAAGAGAAAGCCTGAGCCGACACCCCCCTCATGTGTCATGAAAAAAGGATGCCAAGGAGATCTACCAACTCCACTCATGTTCAAGGGAAGACTGATAGAGTCAGGACATGTCAGTCTGTTTCTGTCCTTGAGAGGACACCGATTAAGGTTGTTGACTGAAATGTGGGAATACAAACCAAAATGAACAGAATGGACAACTCAGTGCAGCTCAGGTGGCCCGGATTGCTTTGTGGAAGGTACAGCATTGCTTTTCCTAGGAAACAGAAGGGTGAATATGTCTATCGAAACAAGAGAAATTGCTTGAGCACAGGTTCACGGGCAGAGATGGCACAGCCCTGTAGTAATGAGTGGACTAAGTTAGTTGGCATAGCAAGTTCACGTAGTGAGGTAATGTAGTAAGTCTGGAAAGGTTGTTCAGGACCAGATGGTGAAGGGCCTTGAATGCCAGGCTAAGGACTTTGGCGTTTATCCTGGAGACAGTGGGGAGCCATTTAAGATTTTTAGCAGTGGGGTTTTATAATTAGAGCTGCACATTTGGGAGATTAAACCAGCAGAAAAATGGAAGACGGATTTGAGATGAGAGAGACTGGAGGTGAGGAGGATAATTAGGAGATCATTGAAAAGGCCCGAGTGAGAAATAGTGAGGACTTCAGGAAGCCAGGAGCAGTGGGAGACGAGAGAAGAGGGAGGGAGGTTTTGAGAACAAGCATACAGAATCTACAGGAGTTGGCCATTGAATGGAGAGATGGGGTGTTTCCAGGGGATGAGTCCAACATGGTGCTGGGGTTTCCCACCTGAGCAACCAGGAAGGCTTGGGGTAATTGACACGCCCTGGGAGGGAGAACAGGGATGGATATGTGGAAGGGCTGTGGACCCTTTTGGTTGGAAATGCCAAGGGGACAGCTGAGCAGGTGGGTTGAATAGAAGCGAGCAGGGAGGATAGTGACGGAGAAGAAATGGGCCTTTCGGGAGCATTCCCTTCCCTGTGCCAGACCTCCATGCCAGGTCACATGACCATTGGTTGTTCCCAATGTCATAGTTCAGATGCATCAGCACATACACACACACACACACACACACACACACACACACACACACACACACACACTGATTCAATAAATATATTCTGGGAGCCAAATCATGGACACTGCTTTTTTTTTTTTTTAACTTCATGCAATGTAATAAAACTGTGCCGAGCATCCAGACAACATGACAGGAATAAACATCTACAAATATCTAATGATCAAATGGCACAAGTCTAACTGGGAAAAATGAGCAAAATTGATTAGGAAATGGATTTTCCAAAGTTCATTTAAAAAATATATTGGGCCGGGGAGAGGCGCAGTTAAGGCGCTAGCTAAAAACATTATTGATTTTTTTTAATAAAAAGTTGCACAGATAGACCGCTTGCCCCATCCCTAGTTCTGCTAAAGGTCTTTGTTGGAGTTACTTGTATTGCCAAGGTTTAATTTTTAAACACTTAAAACACTAATCCAATGAAGAGCCTTTGTGAAGTTGAATAGCACAGCACAATTTTTTCACCTTCTTTCTCTCTTTCTTCTTTTATTACTTACCTACATAATGCAGAAATCAAACAACCTCAATAGCCATGCTGGGCCCCACAGGACTCTGATGTACAGAAAGGCTTCCTTTAAGCCAAAGTCACCAAGACAGAAGCATAGCGACCTCAAGACCATCTCCAGCGAAAGTAAAACTGTCATTCCACAACTTGGGGGGGGGCAGGGGTGAGGATAATTGTAGTGAAATTTAGGCTTTCAAAGCTAAAGCCCTGAAAACAGGATGCAAGTTAGTTAAAATTGCAAGAAAGAGAGTGACCCAAACCATGTTAATATTTGTGATACGCTGAACTCGCCCATCCATTGCTGGTACCTACCTTTGGGACCCCACCACCACCTTCATTCTGCCTGACCTCCTCAGGGAAAAGCCTGCTTGTCCTGGAGTTACAGCATAATGTGGTCACGTGATCTCAGATTTTGAAGGAAGGTTCTCTCGGGTTTGAATCCTGCTTCCGAGACATATTAGCTGTGTGACTTTAGGCAAATCTCTTAATTTCTTTGAGACTCAATATTCTCACTTGTTGTGAGAATTAAATTAGCTAATGAGTAAAGAGTATTCCATAGGGTGCCTGGCATTTAATGATACTTTTTTTTCCTCCTAACAAACTATTTTAGAATTGTTGCATATTTACAGAAAATTGCAGATTGTCAAGTCCCCATATAGTCCCTGCCCAGTCTTCCATATTATGAATATTTAGTCATTCATATTGTACAGGTCACAATGGGCCATTATGATGCCTTGTTATTAAATAAATCCCACACATTACTTGGATTTCTTTAGTTTTTACCTGATATCCTTTTTCTGTCCCAGAAACCCATCTAAGATCCCCCATCACATTTAATCATCATGTCTTCTTAAACTCACTCACATTGGCTGTTGACAGTATCGTAAACCTTCTTTGTTTTTGGTGAACTTGGCTGTTGAGAAAGGTTCCAGTGAGATGTTTTGTAGACTATCCATCAACTAGTTTTGTCTGATCCTCTTGTCTTGATTAGATCGAACATGGGTTTTGAAGACGAAAACCACAGGGGTGAAGTACAATTTTCTTGACTTATCATTAGTGAGGCTGACCTTCATTACCTTGCTATTTATCAGTCTTCTCCAGTCTGTAATCACTCACCAGCTTTCTGTGCTGCGTGCTTGGAAGGGAAGTTACTGTACCCAACCTACAATTAAAAGCTATGGAGTCTTGCACTGGACCTTTGAGGGTAAACTGTTTACAGAAATTATATTAAATTCTTCTGCACAGGTGGTTCCCCATTTCTCTCCGCCTTCGTGTGCTTACATATTTGATCACTTCTTTATATCGGATGGACTCATGGAGATTTTATTCTTTGTGTTATAATCTATCACTATTTTAATTTATTTTGTTCTGAGATTGCTGAGATGTTTATGTTTGGAATCTCTTTCAATAGAGAACTTCTGGGTATCTTTTGTACTCTCTCTCTCTCTCTCTCTCTCTCTCTCTCTCTCTCTGTGTGTGTGTGTGTGTGTGTGTGTGTGTGTGTGTGTGTTTCTGGCACCAGACCTAGAATTATTAAGTTCTTCAAGAAAGCTTGGTTTCTTTTATTTTGCAATGGATAACTTTCAATGTTATTATTTTGTCTTTAAGGACATGCAATGACCACAAGTTCATTATGGGATTTCAAAACAGTGTTGACAGTATGGGAAAATTGGGTTCTTCAAAGTAAGCAAATTCTCACTTTTGTGTCTTTCATGTACCAGATGTGTGGCTGGCTATTGAAGGTATTAAGATATTACACAACACATATCTACAGCATCCCATCTACTCTTCCTTGACCACTATTCTAAGCAGCTGTAATTCACTTTTTTAACACTTAAAATAATCCCATGAGATTATCTACTTTATTTTATGCACAGCTATGACAAGATCCCACCACCTGCTAGGGGTGGCTTTTTTTTTTTTTTTTTTTTTTTTTTTTTTTTTTTTTTTTTTTTTTTTTTTTTTTTTTTTTTTTTTTTTTTTTTTTTTTTTTTTTTTTTTTTTTTTTTTTTAGCAAACAAAATCTATCAGGTGCTGAAAGAAGGAAAGGGAAGCTCCTAGTTCAGTTGTATCAGGAAGAACTTCTTGCGAGAGGCTACATTTGAGCCAAATCCTAGAGGAAAAAACAGAGCTATAAGTCAAATGTGTAGATAGCAGTTGAGGGAGAAGAAAGAACTTGAATAAACACACCAAGAAGTGTGAGCAGTGAGCCTTGCTCGGCAGGGAAAGAGTAGAGCTGAGTTTGACAGGGAAGGCCAGGGAGGCTGTCCTGGGGGGTGCTTCTGTTCTGCTGTGTAGCTTGAGCCTACTTGCAAGTGACAAGGAAAGAGAGGGTGACATGGTAAGATCCGAGTTGTACACAGAATATTCTGACACTGAGAAGATCAGAGGTGTGAGGTAAGAGGCAAAAAATCAGGTTAGGAGCTGGATGTGGTAGCTCACAGTGTTTTTCCCAGCTCTCAAGAAGCTGAGGCAGGAGGATTGCTATAAGTACGAGGCAAGCCTAGGCTACATGGTGAATTTTAGGCTACAGACAAAAGAGCAGTTTACCCAGGAGAGAGATTTGCTGATGGGATAAACCAAGGCATCTGTGACTCAAATGAAGGAAATTCACTTTTCAGGAACCTGACGAGTGAGAAACAGTGAGATTCTTATATTTCCTTTCTTTCCAGAAAAAACACTCTGAATTCCAGGGCAACAGAAAAAAAAGGAATTCAAGGAGAATGCTCTGAGGGGAAGTTTGTGATTGGCTCATCCTATGGTGGAGTCTTGAGATGTTGGGTTCGCCAGAAAAGGAATAAAGATAGAATTGTAATATTTATATTTAACCATAGTAGCATTCCTATTCAGGAGTAATCATATCATAGGAAGATGAAAGTGGAGTTTGGAGTCAAGCCAAGTAGTATTAAATTCTGCTTCCTTTCCTTAGCTAAGTTAGCTTGCTATATTTCTTAGTTTCTTCATTTTCAGAATCAGAAAAATGGTGAGATTTTATAAGGACAAATTTGTGCACCTAGCGCTAATATATGTACAAACCACCTATTATCATTTTCAGATAGTTCAGGGCTTATTAACTTTATAAATAAACTTCACTTACTTTCTCAGCTACCTTTTAAGGGCAAATGTTATCATTTCTTTTCTTTTCTTTTCTTTTTTTTTTTTTTTTGGTATCATGGGAATAAATATGTCCCAAGTTTAAAAAGAAAATGCTCTCAGAACAGTGTTGTGAACCCCAAAGCCAAGATGCACTACATTTGGAGTGTTAAATGAAAGGATCCATGGGAAAAAAAATCAAGCCAGCCCTCATCCAATTACTGGTATTATGTTTCTATATTTTTAGTTGGCACACAAAAATTTAGGTAGCAGTCATTCTGGAATTTTCAGATACAGTTTTTTTTTTACTATAATGAGTTACATTATTTAGTGGGCAAACAATGAGTTGTTATCCCCAATTCCCCAGTGCCCCCCTCCCCCACCCCCAATCAGCTGGATATCCTCCTCCGTGGGTCATCTGGATCAGTCCTTGTGACAGGGGACCATGGATAGCCAGATACAGTTTTTGCAGATTCCCATCCTCTGCTCCTATCTACCCCACTACCCCCAGCTTCTCTCTCCCACATAAGACCCTCTCCCCTTCTGCTCACATGTAAACTTGTATTATGTGTAAGTATGTACATGTCAAGGGGGAGGGGAGTGAAACCAATAAAGGTGGAATGATATCCCCAAAACATCACAGAGAAAAGAGCTCAAAGAGCCATGAGGGAAGGGTAAAAGGACACATGTGACATGTCAATTTCTTTACTCATTGAAGAAGTACTTACTTTATTTTCCCTGTACATGTGTTGCGTATGGTGTTCGTGTTGTGTATGAGGTGTGTGTGTGTGTGTGTGTGTGTGTGTGTGTGTGTGTGTGTGTGTGTAGACCAGAGGTTGATGTCGGGTATTTTTCTTCTGTTACCGTTCACATTAATTTTAGTGACAAACTCTGTCACTGAACCCAGAGCTTGCTGATTACACCAATCTAGCAAGCCAACTTGCCCTGGGAATACTCCTGTTTTCTAATCCCCGGTGATGCGATTACAGTCATGCACCCACACACTGGCATTTGTGGTGGTTCTGACCTCCTCACACCTGAGGGACAAGTGCTTTCTTGACTGAGCCATTACCCCAGCCTCGTGGACTACTTCAAATGCCATTCATAGCCATGCATTAGATATGATCTGGATCGAGAAGTCAGACAGACAGAGTTTTCGCCTCGTGGACTTAGCGTTCTTCAAGTTGGAAAGATTTGCAGACAGACACATGGTGTGATGGGGAAAGTCTCTCATTTCTAAATCAGAAGCAAGTTCTTAACTGATTCTGCTGTAACTGTTTTGTCCAGGTTAAGTGTTTTGTAAGTGATGATATACCACGTCATTTTGGGACGTGTGTTCTCCACTAGCGCTGTGGGGAGAGCAGAGCTCTGAGGGAAGAAGTTGAATGTAGGCAGAGCAGGGCAAGTACAGCTTCAGGGTTTCCTAAAAGCTCTCACAGGAGTTTCCATCTTAATGGAACCCAAAAGCCCTGGTTCCAATGTTTTAAAAATCATTTAGACTTGGCTTGAGTAGATGAGAAGTCCAGAGAACAATTATAAAAAAAACAGATGAGAAAAATAAGTTCAAAATATAAATGACTCCACATTTATGTCTTTTGCCAATTTCTCTGCCATTTACTGAGAGTGTATTGCACATAAAAAAAATTCAGATTGCTCTGATGGGGAATCAGATGTCATTCCCATGTCACCAAAACTGTCTTCAGACACGACTGTGGCACCCTTTACTTAACCCTTCAGGGAGTTCCCAAACCTTTGGTTGATCCTTTGCGCGTATTGTCTGACCCATACTAAATGGCCTAAAACAACATTTATTATTTCCCATGCCTCATTGCAGTGAGTAGGGAGTGGAAGCAGTGCTCACTCTAGCACTTGCTTTAGGGTAGAGGAGCCCCAGAACTGGAAGGTTCCAGAGGGTGACATCCACATGTCAGGCAACTGGTGAGAGGGACATCACTCTTCTCAGCAAACTAGGCTTGTTCTCTTCCATGGTGGACTCAGGAGAGCATACTAAGAACCAAGAACATATATAGAACATAATCAGAGGGTCTGAAGTCTGCTTGAGGTCTAGGCTCAACACCTGATAAAGCACCACTTCTCCCCATGTCCTCATGCACACAAGGCCTGAGCCAGAGTAGGAAACCAACACTGGACTTTGCCTGTGGCTAGCAGGAATGGCCAGGTCCCATTGGAAATGGATTAACACGCTAGCGTGTGTGTGTGTGTGTGTGTGTGTGTGTGTGTGTGTGTGTGTGTGTGTGTACCAGCCAGCCGCTGCAATGAATGTTTTATCAGGTATGTTTTAGCTTAGGGTCTAAGACAGGGCTTTCTTGAACGAAGCCATAGACTGTGATGGGTGAGGTAAAAAACAGGAGGCATTTTAAGGGTTTTGCTGCAGAAGTCACGTTTTCCAGAATGGCCCCTCCATCATCCATCATTGCCTCTACTTTCTAACACAATTAATTGGCCCATTCCAAATGTAAAACAAAAAAGTAGCAGAATTCAATGCCTGGTTTTCTTTTTTTTCCTTAAAAAACAAGGAGCTCAGTGGCAATGAGCTGGAATTTTCTATGCCTGATTAAGAATAGCATCCTCCTTGGCATAAATGAAATCTTGAGTGAGGAGTTGGAGGCAAACCAGGCTTCAGATCCATCTACCAAACAAATCCCTTGTGATTTGAATGTATGAATTTGTTGAGATTTCCTGATGGCTAACAATATGCTTTCATGTTAGCAATGAGAAAAAAAAATACTAATAGCTGGGCATGGTATTAAAAAAAAAAGGCCTCCTTTTTCATGTAATTGAATTCTTCAATCTTGCCCTGCATTCATTGAGAAGAACTCTTGGGATGAATTTCTTTGAAATCTCTGCTGCTGATTTTATTTTCTGATATGTTGACCTTCTACATCTCGAGACAAGTTGCAAGATTGGCAGGTCTCATTTTCTGCGCATCAGATACAGGGAAAGCTCAGTTAAGGCTCCTGTCTTTGAAATTTATTCAACTCGGATGCTAATGACGAATTTTAAAGTGATCTAGCCTGCTTCCTTGCTCTTTTTCTCCCTTCTCTAGTCGAGGGAGAAAGAGCATCTCCTTTGCAAAGGGAACTGAAAATATCAATAAATACTGACTGTGTTTCTCATTCTTTCAAGACTTAGTCTGGTTTTCCTTACTCTGTTCTTTTTTTTTGAGACTCAAATTGTGAACTGTATCTTTTATTATTTTTATTAGTAGAGATGGAAAAAAATAATTATCTTACCAGTAATTATCCCCCTTAAGTGTTCTCTGCATGAATCAATTTTTATGATGCATTCGTTTACCATTTATCAGGCATGTGCAGTGTAAAAACAGCCAAGGCAATGCAGGGAGGAGTTGGCTGTGGTCCCTTCTTTCAGTACAGCTGATACTGAAGGGAGGAGGCTGCGTGTAGACCAAATGGATCCGTTTCCAGCATTTCACCTGAAAAAGTGCTTGGAAGAAGGAATGAGTACTTTGAAAGAGAGGAAGGAAGGAGACTATGTCTTGTATCCAAGCAGTCAGAATGATAAGGAATGTGGAGTTTTTAATATTTTATGGGTTTGCTTTGGGTTTGGTTTTTGTCAGATAGGGTCTCGCTACATAGCCCAGGTGGACCTCAAACTTGTGATCCCCCTCGCCTCTTATAGGTATGCACCTGCCAGGAAGGCATTCCTCATCAAGATGCTACCTGTGAGCTGGACAAGGAACACTAGTAATGTCTTCTGTTAGCAACACCTTGTCTTCCCCGGTTTTTATCCCATGCATTTAGGAAATGACCAGTCCATAAGCCCTATCCGTGTTTACCTTGATGTTCTTGCTATGCAGGTGACTTCGGGGTCCCCCGCATTGAAATCACTGCCTGATCGTGCCCTCACTCTGTTCAACTCGCTCTCTCGCGCTACAGTAAATATTTTCAGCTTTCTTGATTCTTGTCTTAACCCCCAATTCATCCTAAACTGTTTCCTCACCTCTGACTCAGCAAATGCTTCTGCCTCCTGCTTTACATGTCAAATAAACAGATGAAATGAGAACTCTCTCACCGTCCCACTGAACATATGAGCCCATCTGAATTCCAGCCCCTGCCCTCATTAGAAGGGGAGGATCTCAGTTCCTTTGTAGAGGACCGTTTCCTTTACAGAGTCCAAACTGTGTCTTCTGAAACAATCCCTTCCATCATCATGTAAACATGCCCAACTTCATTCAGCATTGAGTCAATAAATACATCACCTTCCAGAGACCCCAGGGTTGCGCACGAGGAAACATTACTCTTTCTTTATCTGCACAGCTCTTCTTATAAGACCTTTCATTGTGTTCCCACAGCAAGCCTTGGCATTCTCCCGTTGTTCCTTTCTTATCCGGTTTCTTTTCACAGAATTTTACTTGACTTCACTGAAGTCCTTCAGCCTGTCTTAGTAGCCGTTTGCCTTGACCTATCTTCCAGGTCTGGTTGGCACTGTGGATCCCACCCCATTTCTTCCACACCTGTGGGTCATGGTTCTCCTGGTCTAACCCTCATCTTCGTCCTACCAAATCCATCCTTTCCACCTGGACATTGAATGGCATGGCTTCCTGAGACACCCCCCCCCACCATGCAGACCCTCCTCACATGTCCATTCCTGCCCAGCTATAAGGATTATCAAACCCCACCCATTACTATCTCCAGACTCAGCCCTGTATTTTACACATTCAGATCTACACTTCGATGTCTCACAAAAACCTCAAATTCAGTATCTCCAATACAGAACTCATATAACCTGATCCTCTCCCAGGCTTCACACTCCACCACCACCTCCACCTTATGTTTGGTTTCCTACATTAAAAAGTAAAGACCTGGGCTGGAGAGATGGCTCAGCGGTTAAGGCACTTGCCTCCAGTGCCTAAGGCCCCGGGTTCAATTCCCCAGGACCCACATAAGCCAGACACACAAAGTGGTGGCCCTGGTGCTCTCTCTCTCTCTCTCTCTCTGCTTGAAAATGAATAAATAAAATATTAAAAAAAATAAAGACCTGAATGTTGTCTTGCCACCCCCCTCCTCTCAAACCTTTAGCCTTACGTAATGCATGACCAAAGCCTTGAAATTCTAACTCTATGATCACCTTGTTCCACTCCCTCCTTTTCTTCCATGCGCACGGTTTCCAGAACCTACCATCCACTGTTACTTCCTACCTGGTCCGATTGCAGTGGTCTCTTGACTAGCATTTTGATTTTCCTCCACCACCTCCAGTTCAAGCTCCATTCAACTACCAACATGATCATCTTCCAATACAGCACTGGAAAGGGCCAAATAATAATGATAATAATAATAATGAAGACATCAAAAGAGAAGAGAAAACAGCGGAAAAGAGGAAGGGCTCAGTGGGGGGGGAGTGGGAACCAAAGGGGCATTGGGAAAAGATTATGAAGTGTTTTTCAAGACAGTTTTCAAACTTTTAATTAAAAAGGAAAAAATAAAATGAGACTACTTAATCATTACTTGATTAACATCCCCAACAGCTTCCTGTATCCAATGGGATAAAGTCCCAGGTCTTTACTATGTCCTGTTAAGTTCCACAGGGTTTGATTTCTGCCCTCCACCATCACTCTTTCTTGTTGCAAGAATGATGTTAACATTTCCGTTACGATGCCAGTTTCTTTTTTAAATTTAATATCTTTATTGTGAATCAGTATATGCATTATTTGAGCAAATCTTGTGAAGGTGTCCCCATTTCCCTCCTCTCTGTCCCCTACCCACTGGGGTCCTTCCTCGGTGCGCATACTGGATCTGTCCATAGGACAGGGTGTATGAGGTAGCCAGTTTTTTCCTCCCCCCTTTGTGTATTGTTGCTGAAGGGGCCATGTCTCTGGATAATCCCCCCCCCACCATCGCTCTTACATTCTTTCCTCCTCCTCTTCCGCTCAGTTCCCTGAGTCATGGTGGGTGAGTTTTGAGTCTTCTTTGTTGTTGAGATTTTAAGTATCTCTTGATGCCCTGGGTTGTGTTGGGTATCATTGGTGTCTGTCTCCATTGACCTTTCATGGGTTATCAGGCTTGCTGTGGTGATTGGTCTCCTGTTTGTCTCGTCACTTTCTTGTAGGTTTCATTTGGGCCCTGTGTGAAGGTTAGGTGCAGTTTGTCTCCTGCCAGGATGTCAGCCATCCTCCAACGTCTTGTTGGTGGAATGGAGTTGTCCGCAGCTCTCTCACTGCCTTCTGAAAAATACAAACAGAATCTCCATCAGAAACTGAGATCAATATAGGTTAAATGAGACAACATTACTATTTTGGCTAGCTCCTAATGGGTGTAGCCTCTCTGTAGCTCTCTGGTAGTGGGAATTTCCCCTAGGAGCCCCAATTCTTGTTTGCATAGGATTTTGCCATGAATCCCGGTTCTATTTAAGGGTTTCTTGTCACTAAGCGGATCTCTTAGCCTATCAAGTAATTTGTTTATTACCCTCCTCGGTTTAGTGCCACTATTGCACAGATGAGCATTTCTTGACTTGCTGGTCTCTTCCATATAGCCGTGTGTTCAGCATTCTTGTGACAACTGTCTATACTGTATATCAATGGTCTCTGCTTTCTCCAAAGGGTTAACATTTCCTTCATTGGAACAATTGCTTTCCATTCTTTACCAAAGTCACACTTTCTTGTCCATCTCAGTGTACATAGAAAGTTCCTTCTTCATGGGAACTTTCCAGAATCTCAAGATGAGGTCAGTTCCGATTATACCCTCCACACCACTGTATACATTTATGACTATTTGATCAATATCTTCATTCAACATTACATTACATTAGAAACTTCTGGAAGGTGGAAGGGGATGTCTCATTGGATCTCTGCTGTTTCCCTAGTACTATCCCAGTGCTCAAATAAAACACTAAATGAGCGTGTAATGTTAAAAAGTCAGAAATTCTATGAAGAAAGTATTTATCACAGTAAAGACATCAAGACTATTTGACACGGGGGCAGGGTTAATGGGGCTTTCATTTAGGATCTATAAGGCTGTTTGGGTTAGAGAAGGTCCTTCTAGGGTGACATTAAGCAGAGACCTGAATTAAGTGAGAAGGAAGATGTGGAAAGAAACAGAAGAGTTCTTAGTGCAGAATGAAAGCAAGTACAAGTGCATGGGCCTGTTTGAGAGCTAAGAGGTCAGAGTGGACCAGCTGGAAGGGCCAGTAGAAGAATGGGCTGGATGGAGGGTGGAGCCAATCCAAAGGGCCTTGGGAAGATTCAGACTTCAGGTCTATACACCACTTGGTGAAATACACCGAAACATGTAGTTTTTTCCAGGTTACCTATGCCTGGGCTGATCTCAGTTTTTCTGCCAGCATCTGAGTGGTGCTGAGGGCAAATCTCTTTGTTTCTGTCTTCCGTTTCCTTATTGATAAATGAGAGTTTGAAACTGGATTATCTCTGCTGTTCTTTCCAGATCTGGGCTCTGTTTCTTATGATTTTTTTTATAAGAACCACATGAAAGGTCTTCATTTGACCCTATAACTTGTACAAACAACTTTTATTCTTGAGTCTACTATTTTTATTTGGGAATAGGAATATAAGCCTATTATCAAGATGGGTGAGCCAATCAAAGGACAGAATGAGACTTTGTGAAGTGTAATGTGCTTTAATGAATTTCTCACATATTTCTAGTATCCAGGCACTGTTTTAGATTCTGAATATGGGCCTGAAATCCTTATAGCCATCTGAGGAAGTAGGTCTATTTATCTTAGAATGGGAGAGTAAAAGCTCAAGTTCCCCTATAATGAAATGGTAAGATTAGCTTTCAGTCCAGTTCAGGTTATCACAGGCTTAGAGGCTCCTCATTATAATACAAGATCTATCTAAATATTCCAGGAAGTGGCAGGTGAGGAATTATTTGAAATCTCAATTTCAAGGTCATTGTGGGGTAAAAGATATTTACTAACAAGAATGCCATATCTTTATTTCAATAAATAAGACTACTGCTTGAATATTATCTACATCAAGATGACATTTTCCTAGATTCTTATTAAAAGGAGAAAAACATAATGTGAGCCTGAGTTCCTCATGACACAATAATCATTTCTTCTTTCATTCATCTGTCGAATATTTTCTATATAATTGGTGCCATTTTAATTGTAAAACTCCTTTGACCTCTCAAGAAACATACAGCTTCAAAGCAGACCATGGCTAAAATTCTCCATAACAGTGGATACACTCAGAGCCCCATGATGGGTTGTGTGAGAACTAAGGATCTGAGTGTCAGGAGAACTGTTGTTCAGAACCCCATCATACCTATGGTTCAGGCTTACCAACACTATGGAGAGCAATGTTTGCATCTTCCTGGGCCACATTTCATAAACCCTATCATGAATATTTATTCCCCATTTTAATATCAGGGAAATGAGAATGCATCCCCGAATAGCTGACCTCTGATGACTGGTCACTGCTCTCACGCACACTTGATCAGACCTTCTCACACCATCATCACTTAACTGAGTTATGTGCACTGCTCACCTACATCCAGTCACTTTAACAGCTAAAGGATCTTCAGGAAGATTACACTCTGATTCAGCTTTGAAATAAAAAGTTATTTGTACTCAGAAAAGCACAGAAACAGGGCAGCATGGCCCAGGGTACAAGTGCATCCGAGAGATTTCTCACAGAGTAGAAAATCAAAATTCTAAGTGACAGGAAAGTGTTGTAACTTTTAATTGACAACATCTCTCTTTGTTCCTTGTGGTACATGAAAGAGTAGTGCACCTTGTAACGGATGCCTTGTGAGCTGGGTGAGATGTTGAATTTCAATTAATCTAGGCAAACCTTATATTTTCAGAAGCTGTATTAACTCACATTGAGCTCTGGGCTCACTTTATTTTTTTTTTAATTTAATATTTATTGTCCATAATGAGTTACATTATTTAGTGGGCAAACCATGCGTTGTTATCCCGACTTCCCCAATTCCCCCCCTCCCCATCCCTGATCAGTTGTATATCCTCCTTCGTGGGCTGTCTGTATTAGTCCTTGTGGCAAGGGATCCTGTATATCTTAGTACTCATCCCGGTCTTCCT